>RJWJ010020760.1:0-28815 GCA_004363605.1 Indri indri | reverse complement strand
AGGTTTAGTGAAGGTCCCGCAGGCCCTCGCAGAGGAAGCTCCTGTTCTGTTTGTGGTGTCTGAAGAGCTGCGAGCAAGTGCTCAGGGTCTCGTATCTGCCTCAGCGTGGGTAATTTATGAGTCCCCAGCTAGTCGGAGAGAGGAGAGATCTCGGATAGGAGACCCTGCTAATTGGCCCTTTCAGTTCCTGGCAGGCACTGCTGGTGGGAAGCTCCTGGGCCCAGACTTCTTATCTCCGTTTCAAAAGGCAAAGAGACAGGGTAGGTAGACAAATTAGAAAAGAAAACAAGTGGGAAAAGCCCCCAGCTCTAGGGAGAGGCTGTCATTGGCTTCACCCAGCTGTGTGGCCCTCTTCTGACTACGGAGGAGCCATGTGACAGATATTGGTTTTTGTTTTGTGCAGGCTGAACAGAGAGAACGCATTTCCTGCTGCAGATAGAGGAGTCAGGCCCATTGATTTGGGCCCATGTGTATCTGATTCACAAGTTCAGCAGCTATTTGGAGCTCAGGTACAGCAAGGGGCAGCCCAGACAAGGGAGTCCCCAGGCCACAATTCAACTCTGGTCTGTGGTTTGGGGGTTAACACGAGAAGCCAGAGATAAGGATACTCAAGTCGCCAAAGGGAACTTTGTGAGGAGCTGACAAGAAATTAAAAAAGAGTAAGGATGCATTGCCAACACCAGTATCTTACACTAAAATAATGAGGACAGCCTCTACCCCAATTGCATTGCTAATTCTGATTTTCCTACGCACTTTCTACCACCCAACCCTATATGTACTCATGTTGTTTATTTTACCCAGTTTCAGAAGTACAAAATTGAGGCCAACTGGGGCAGGTGATGTGTGAATGAATGTCCTTACAGAATGATTCATTCCATTTGCTCCTGGAAATGGCCTTTAGCTTAAGGAACCATTAAAGGAGCAGATAGTTTAGGGGGAGACAAAATGCTTACTGGACTAGCTCCGTTTCCCAGAGTCTGAAATAGAAGAAAGAGAGACATGAGCACAGTTATGACAACACAGGTGAAAATATGTGAATTTCCTTAAAAGACATTTAAACCTGCACTGGTTAGTGAGGAGAAAACAAAGATATCGGCTATCTGCATGGATTGGGATTATGAGACACACTCCGATTAAAAACTGAGTTGGACCAGAAGGGAAATCCCTTTACAGAAGGGGTCAGTTGTTCTCTTTTTGATTGTATCACGGCCAAACAGGTAGGGGATGAGTCAAGAGCTGTTAAATTTGAATACAATACCGAACACAATCTCCTAATTTTGCCTGATGCTATTCATAGAGTATATTGTTTTTTAAAAATCTTTTTGTATTTCTCATCTAATTTCTTCTTCAGAACAATGATAAGAGAAGGTAATAATAATAATTATAATTATAATACCTAGCATTTATTAATTAATTACAGTGTGCCAACCACAGTGCTAAAAAAATTAGTATTCATATTTTACCTATAAAATCTCCAAAGTGACCAGGTATTAATTTAGTTTAGTCTTGGCAAGCTCGTGGAGGGGAAGTTTATAAATATGTGCCGAGAGTCTTGAATTCTCAGCTCAGGCCCTAACCGTCTACCCGGTATGGTTCTGGGCAAGCCACTTCATATTTCTGGGTCTCAGTTTCCTTTTCATAGGAAATGACTTCTATTCATGTGACCATAAAAGTGTATTATAAGCTTTCATATTTGCTATTCCACTGTCACAGCCTAAATGTCTAAGATAAGTGTCTACTTTATAGATAAAGAATCTGAGGCCCAGAGAGAAAGAAACTTGTTTAAGATCACAGAGCCAGGCCGGATGAGTGACTCACACCTGTTATCCTATCACTCTGGGAGGATGAGGCAGGAGGATCGCTTGAACTCAGGAGTTTGAGACCAGCCGGAGCAAGAGTGAGATTCTGTCTCTACTAAAAATAGAAAAATTAGCTGGGCGTGGTGGTGTGTACATATAGTCCCAGCTACTCGGGAGGCTGAGACAGAAGGATTGCTTGAGCCTAGGAGTTTGAGGTTGCAGTGAGCCAAGCTGACATTAGTGCACCCAGGTGACAGAGTGACACTCCATTTCAAAAAAAAAAAAAAAAAAATCACAGTGCCAATACTTGTGTATTGGGCTCTCAAACCCTGGGTTTCTGATGCCAGATGCTATAGATTTTTCTTTCATCTTGCCCCCTTCAGTATGATCACAAAGGCTAACATTTTAAGATTTTACCTATGTGAAGTTTGATGACCTGAGGTATGATGTGCAATTGTGGCAGATCCACAAATAGTGAGGAGTTTGCTTTTGAGAGTGTGGGCTTTGGAATGCTCCACTGGGTTGAAAACTCCATCTCGTCTGTTTCTCCTAAGCCCTCTGAACTGATGTGTCTTCATCTAAATGTAGTTGTAGCGGGGTTTCCTGCATAGGATTTTGGGGAGGAGTAAACCCGAGGCCTTAGCTCAGTGCCTAGCATTATCAGGGTTGTGTGATCAATATTAGTTACTGTTCATATGCTACAGAGGAGGGTTCTAGCCGCCTAGCCACACAGAGCATGCTAGCTTTGGGGATGCAGCCCAATGCTTATCTCAGGCAGGAAAAAGTGCCAAAGGAGCTACAAGGGCCACATTTCCATAGGAGGAAAAATTCATTCTTTTTCTCTGGATTCTTGAGACCATGGTTATATTAAATTAAATCATGTCATTGCAGTGTCAAAAGTAGCAAAAAAACCCCAATCACATTTCATACCATTAGAGAAACTGCCATGGTTTCCATAAGGTACTCTGGCTTTGAACTTCTGCAGTGTTCATATATTGATTGTTTTCTCCTAGATTATTGACTCTCCAGGACGCTGTAAAATGTCTACTGATGTTCAGTGCCTTGGTGGGGGCCATTCTTTAACTCTTCTTCAGCACTGGGCACACTCTTGTTGTCTGCATGTATCCACAGCTGCAATTTTAATTACAACAAAAAAGGAGAACAACAACTACAAAAAAACAGGCCAGACATGGCTCAGGATCAGGATTCTCTTCTCTTGCAATCTCCTTGGGAATTTCTCAAAGTTCAAAATGCAATTAATCACTCCTGTGAGGAAATTTGAAATCGATCAATACATTTCAGCGTTGCTTTAATATTCTTAAAGCTGTTTGAACACCAATGTTTCCTGCTTATGGAAAGTAAATGAATAAGCATAATCTTCATTAAGACCCCACGCACTTTCCCTTTCACCCAAGGCAGAGCTGTGGGCGAAGACACAATATAAATAAAAAATTATTTTTCCTTTTTTTCTCTCTCCCTCTTCCTTTTTCCCTCCTCTTTTTCTCCTTCCCTTCCTCCCTCCCTTCCTTCCTTCCTTCCTTCCTTCCTTTCTTCCTTACTTCCTTTCATTCTTCTTTCCTTCCTAAGGAGGAAAATAGAAAGTGATTTTCTCAAGCTTCCTTAAGAAGCATGTGACAAGTCATTGAGCCACACACTGATTCCTGAACTCAAGGGGAAAGTTACGGAGAGAGGACAGAGGGTGGAGGTGGTGAGGCAGAGGAATTAAGTTCCAGAATTTATCAAATGCATCATTCAATACACTCGTGGTGGATAACAAGACAAGGCACCAGGCAGGCCACACTGAGAAGATGATACAGCAGTGCGAATTGAAATTTTGAAGTGTGGAACCTCTACTTTGGAGTCAAGCCTTTTGTTTCCTCACTTTATGTAAAATAAATACATTTTGTTTTATTGTAAAATAAAACCCACATGTACATACACAAGCACATACAGAAACAAAGTGCATGGCTTAGCTACTCACTGTAAGGCAAGTATTCCTGACTTTACCACCTAAGTCAAAAAGTGGAACTTTTCTACCTACTCCAGAAGCCTCTCCATGGGCTGTGTCCTAACCCAGCACCTACCACCTGCCACAAGTAATGCATCTCCTGACTTTCATAGTAATCACCTCCACGTTTGGCTTTATGATTTTATCACCAAACCATGCAACTCCAGATTAGTTTAGTTTAGTTTTGCATATTTTAAAACTTAATATGTCTCTTTTAGTTTACAAGTTCTCCTTCCATTCTTTTCTTGTCTTTAAAATTTGTCTGTTGAAAACTCTGGGGTGTTTGACTTGTAGAGCAGTCCCATGGTCTGCATGCTGCTGAGTGCACATGCTTGCTGCAGTTAAACGTGTTCTTCTGTCCTCAGAATTCCCCACAAATTGGCAGCTGGGTCCAGAGAATGGATCAGACGTAGGTTTGATTCCCTTGAGCCAAGCTGCCTTATCTGTATGTACTAACAATTCAGGCAAACACATCTAAACTGTAATATGTGACTTTGCTTTATGGTTTTTTATTTAAAATTGCCTTGATTTGGAGACAGCAATGCTTTCTATGTTCTCCTGAATTCATTCCCTGCTAAAAACAATTAAAAAATTAACCATTAAATAATTTACTACTTTATTCATTTGATAGATATTAATCGAGCTCCTACTAGATCCTGGTCATACCCCCATTATAAGTAACACAAACTCAGTGTTCTTGCGAATTTTACTTTCAATTGGGAAGAGATTGATAATAAACAGGCAAATGAATGAATAAAATATCAGGTGATGACAAGTGGATGAAGAAAACAAAGCAGGGCCAGAGAGATTGAGAGTGATGGTGAGAAAGAACTACTATTTTACACAAGGTGGTCAAGGAAAGCCTCTATAATCAGATGGCATTTAAGCAGAAATCTGCTTCCACTGAGGGAGTGAGTCTGGCTCATATGTGTGGGAAAAACATTCCAACTAGAGCAAATCCTGAGGGAGGCTGTTCTTGAAGGTTTGCAGAATGACATAGGAGGCCTGGTAACTAGTCGTGAGTATAGGAGAGACCAGGAAGAGATGGAATGAGAATATTAGCAAGAGGAAAAATCATGAAACACTTATCACCTATGCATTTATCAGAGCTTCATTTAGATTTCTTGCATGTTTGAAGCATAATTCCATGCACAGTTCTAGAGACAGGGTGGAGTACAAAATATTGTGTTTTGGGCTCAAGAAGAACATGTCTATCACCAAAGGGGGTTTGAAGAAATTGATTGAGTCACTATTGAATATTCTTAACTTCCATACAAATAATTATAATTCAAGGCAACATGCAATTTGTGTTACATCATTAAAGGTCCATTAGAACTCACTAGAAAATATTTTTCTGATTGCTACAATAAAAGCTTCCAGAAGTAGGTGGCAGCTGAGCTGGGCCTTGAGAGGGGTTAGGATTTCGAAGTTGGGGATAAGGGAAGATTATAGGTGGAGGGAACGCCAAGAGAAAGTTTCAGAAGCAGGAAGCCAGAGCATATTCTGAGAATGGCCAGTGGATCTATTGGACTGGACTTGTGAAAGGAGTCGTAGATCGAAACGGCAGGTTCAGGTTAGATGTGGACGGGTTTGAATGCTAGGATAAACAATTTTATGTTTTAGAAAGTAGAAACTTAGAGAAGACATTTGAACTAACTCATGACTTGATTAAAATGGAATTGGAGAAAAAAGAGGCAGTGTTCACAAGAAGAATACATAGAATATCCAACCTAAGGCACCAATCCAGAGGTGAGGGGCTAATGACCTAAATCAGGGTAGAAGAAATTTAATTTAATGAAAAGACTGAAGAAGTACTGAGTTTAAACAAGAACTTCAGTTAATAAAGAATAGGAGGAGTGCACGTATGCTATAAGTTCAGCTCTAAGAATTAAACTGCATATGGGAGTATAAATTATGATGTAGATTATACACACATACATATTATGAAATAGAATATATATGCAATATACTCATATATTTGCCTCTTCTTTCATTTTTCTTTTCTTTGCTTCCAGAATCCCAGTGCCTTCTCTTTTCCCCTAGATTCCTAAAACTTTTTACTAGCACAATTTATCTTACTCTTGATGAGTCCATGTAGGATCTAGATTTTTCTACTGATACCACCAAATTTCAAAAGATTACCTGTCCTAAGTGCCTTTCTTTTAGAGCTCTGTTTTCCAAAGTGACAATGAACTATGTAGTAGTAATACGTTTAAATACCGTAGTACCTTTCTTTTGTAACATATTTGAACACCACACACACATGCATATACATATTTCTGCTGAGAACACTGTCTAGACTCACTAGAGACTTCAGGAACTGATAAAGATAAAAAAAGACATTCTGGGACTGTTCTCTCTTTTTAAGTCACACAATGTAAGTACCATCTGTGGTACACTGATTCTGCAGGGAGACAAAATAGCTTGGTGCTTACAAGAGCAGCCCCTGGAATGGTATTGCTTAGACGGCAATTCTGTTTCCACCTCTACTAACTGTGGTATTGAGCATTTTTCCTGAGTCTCAGTTTCCTCATTCTTTAAGTAGAATGTTTATGTTACATCATTGTTCTATATTAAGAATTTTATAAAGTTAATACATGAAAACACTCAGAATAAGAGTGAACATTCAATAAATATTAGCTGTTTTTGTTATACAAGTAATCCTTTTATTAAGTCTCACTCTTCCTAGTGGGCTTCATGTCAGTAGTACACTAGGATACCTATGAAAAGCAACTTTCTAGGTGTGGCCCTCAGTGTCTTAAAACCTATAATTCACTATAGTAGATGCACAAAATTAACTTCAATAGCAATCTTTGATTAAACCACCAATTTACTCAAGCTACTGAAAAACCCACTAATGGTTTGCCCAAAGGGTACTATGAAAGAAAGAGCAGTGGATTGCTGCCAAGTCTTGGTTCTGCCATTACAGAGTTGTGCAACTGTGGAAGAGCCATTTTACCATACCCCACCCTCTACGGCGTCAAGCATCCCATCAGTAAAATAAGAGAGTTGAATTGAAGACTCTCTAAGATCCTTCTCAGGCCAGTCTCTCTATATTTTTATTGTTTTCCTTTTTAGACTAAGATTAGGAGATACACACACAAAAAATCTAGCAAAATGGGGTGCTTTTCAAATGTCTTCTTTCAATGAAAGTATAAACACACATGCATGTACATCATGCACACACACATGGATATCATGGACCATATGCTCTTTTTTTTTTTTTATCATTTTGCTTATTGCAGGAAGTTGAAGTTGTTGCCTGTTCTTTCTGTGTTAGCATCAGGGGACACTGGTTGTACAAATTTGGGCATACAGACTTTCTGATCTCTTTGGCTTCTCACTTTAAATAAATGCACATTGACATGAGAGCAGATTATATTTGTCATATTTCTTTTTGTATACATTCCTGGTTTGAGGGAACAACTGAAGGACAAGAAAAATGCAGAACAGATTACTATCCCTCAGAAATAATGCTCAGAGAGCTGTGAGCTAGGACGTACACAACCCTTTTATAAATAGAATAAGCATACATGAAACTTAAAACCAATAATAGATAAAACCAAACTGAAAACTTATCCCAAACATTATCTAAATAACTGCAAGAGAGAACAAATACCACCCTGCTGTCTCTGATATCATGAAGACTTATGTGTTGCAGGTAATCGAGTCCTCCCAGCATTTATCCCGCCATAGAAATTCATCCAGACCTAGGATTTGGCAAACCTCATTACTACCTAACAATAGGATGAGTTACATCAGTGTGGGGCCTCTTCCTTTGGAGCTCTTTCTTTAGGAATGTGAATATTAAACTGAAACCATGATAGAGTCATTGACCTTCAGATTTAGAGGGTGATTGCCCTGTAGGCAACTTTATGAACCACTCCAACCCTCACGTGTGAGTGTTCTATGTCCTTGCTACTCTTCCAAGCTCTAATTCTGACTCTTTGTCTCCTAAAGCTTCTCATTCCATTCTAATCCAGAGCTACTCATTAGAGGTTTCTTCCTCATCCTGGGCTGAGAGCCTTATCTTCACACCGCCTAAATCGGTCATAATTTCACATGCCAGAACTGCACAGAACAAGTCAAATTTCTCTTCTGTCTGATAGGATCTCATATATTTGAAGTAGACTACCTGGATTTCTTGACTTTTCTTGACTGGACTTTACGGGTTCCCAGCAGTAGGGTTAAAGAGGACCTCTGCCATGCGGAGCAGAGTAGGCGTTAGAGAGGGGACCGATTCAAGAGTGGGATGAACAAGAAGATATAACAAGATATGAACAAGAAGAATAACCTATGTGTTGGAAAACAGGCAACTTAATTCAGAAAGTGTGTTTATTTGCTATTTGTTGTTGAAGGTCCTTTATAAATGTGTGAAATAGGTTAGCCCTGTCTCAGTTTTGCTACTGAGAAATAATGGAAGGTGATGTGTCATTTTGGGGGCTAAAGCATCACAGGGAGAAGAACAATGCACTAAAAGACGTCATGGATTTTGCCATAATTCACTGGCACCCGGAGAGGAAAGGGAACATCAGTGGGCGGATTGCAAGAGGTGCTGATCATGTGCCCCTCACCACTGCAGGGTGATCCTTCCAGTACCAGCATCTTAGGTTATAACATTGTTTTTCTATTCACTTAGAAAATGTTTTTATTCAAAAGGTGGCTTGGTAGAAGGGTACAATATTTGGAGCTAACACCTCCACCTTCCCAATACATCAGCCAATATAAAATTTCTGGGCACTCACTATGACAAGATTATAAAGCTGGGATGCTCAAGATGTACACACACACACGCACACATGCACACAGGAGCAATGAGAGAATTCTTTACGTCATTTAGGGTTCAACCTACTCACTAGATGGCTAAGTTCACATACATTATCTTTCCCCTCACGTGAAAACTTTCTTCGCATTTTGTTGCCTAATAATATGCCCATAAACAAGGGTATCCCAGGAAGCTTGGGCAGACAAATTTGAGGAGAGCTTGGCAAGATAATTGCTGAATTGTATTTCCATTTATTGCCTATTGAAGGGTTCAGAGCCAGTCCTGTCTGTGTATTGCAAAGAACAAGGTGCCTCCTACGATTTGGATTCATTAATCTGTCTCCATTTTTTTTTTCCTCTCAATACTTTACGTTCTTCTCTTCCCAATTAAAAATTGATTTATCACAATGAGGTCCTATTTGGAAGTGTAGATGAGTGTAGGAAATGTAAATTGGCATACTTAGTTTATTTTTCTTCTATAATTTCATTGAAAGAATAGAAATAGAGACTAAAAAGAAAATGGGATGTGTCCTGGAAGAAATGCTGCAATGCCACTGTTGAGGGTATCAAACTGGCTGATGGCAGGTGTTAGGAGTGTGGGAAAGAGAGCAGAACACAGACAAGGAGGTAGGTGAGAGGGCCCCTCTGCCCTTGGTCATGAACATCCTGCTTCTCAGTTATGCCCAGGCGAATGAAGACTCTGCCTCTGGCCCATGCAGAGCCCCATGTAGTGGAAGGGAAGAGGCAGAGCGAGACCCCTGCTGTGCTTCCTTGCATATTGCCTCCTCCAGCCAGAGAGCACAAAGGATCCAGGGCTCCTGTAGGTGATTGAAAAGAGGAGCTTATTTTTAAGCATTTTACTTTAAAATGTACATTTCCTTCTGTTTACATCTGCATATATCTTCCTACTGATGTGGCAGCTTAAATGCTTTATTTACTTTTTAAAGCGCTGCAATTGGCTTTTCAGTTGTGGTTACAGCTCCTGTCCTTTTCCAGATGTGATCCAATTGTACACAAACACATAAACAATTAAAATGGCGAGATGAGGTGGGGAAAAGGGTAATAAAAATGGTCAGAGTCAATTAAACCAGTGAAATAAAAAAAATTAAACCATGGAATGGTGTACACAGTAACCCGTATTTTATTATTTTCCCCTTACAACATTGTAAAAAATACATAAGCCCTTGATGTATGTATGTTTCCTTGAGAAAGGTGCTCTATGGCTCAGAGGCGGATTGGCGCCATGTGATGTGGGCAGCTGTAAGGTAACAACATGTTTTCCCATAAAAAGCAGAGGAAATAGGCACATAAATTCCGTATAAACTGTCAGCGTGTCAGCTATGCTAACACTAGGGAAGCAGGCGCCCTGGAGCTACGCTAACTTATGCACCTTCATTTTTCAAACACACACTTCTTGAATTCACAAAGCTAAGCTGCAATCAGGCCTTTTTTTTTTTTTTTCTTCTTCTTCTTCTTTTTTCTTCTTCTTCTCCTATCTAGCAGCTTCCCTCTCCCCACTCTTTAGATACTTCTTGCTTTAAGAAAGCAAAGACACGGGCCAGGAATGTAAGAGGGAAGAGGGAAGACGTGATCCTTACATATGGCTGCCATCTTGGGTCAGCCTGGGTCCTTGGTGTTAAGAGCCACATTCCATTGAATTGAATCTGAAAGAGCATCCTGGTGCTATGTCTGTGGCTAAAACATTCAGGAGCACAGGAGAGGACTGGGAATTCTTTCCTTTTCTTCCGCCTCCCTCTCCCGCTTCCTCTCTCCCTCTTCTTCCTCCCCCCTTACCTTTCCCCTTCCCCCTCCTTCTTTCTCTCCCTCTCTCCTGCTTCTTCTTCTTCAGCCATTTATCAGTCCTGCAGGGATGACTTCTAGGATATAAAATAAATTTTGGCTTGTTTGAGACTATCACTCAGGAGGTAAACACTCTTTCCCCTTGCTGGTAACTCTATGTATAAAAGTACTGAGAGTTAGTATCACAAATCTGAATTCAGGGTCATTAGTTAAAGTGAAGCAGAGAAAAGCCCCTCCTGCCTCCTCCCTTGGGTGGTCTGGGTTTGCTGGGATGCGTGTGGTGGTGATGTCCCCATTTTTGACTCCTTTTTAGATTTCCTTGTTTGAAACATTTTCACCAGTTATTTTGTGACATTCTAACACAGCCTAATTACCCAAACTCAAAACTTCCTTTATATCATGACAGCTGACTCTGTGTTTAATTCAAACATACAAGGTCTCCATGTATAAGACCCTGACTTTCTATTTGAACAAGTTTTCAAAGCTCCCTGGGCTTATATTTCTTTATCAGACTCAACACGTGTATCATACAGCATCATAATGCTGTTGTGATTCCTATGTGTGATATGAAATGTGAGTAACATATTATTGAAAAGTTTCATGTGATCTTCAGATGTGAGAAACTATGGAGTCTTTGACAGATTTTGAACTCAGGATTTTAAAGGGATGTTTAGACTAGCTAGAATAAAAAATACTTGGCTTTTTCTCTTCAAATATGAAGTTTAAGAGTCCCATAATTAAAAATGCATCTAACATGCTCTGTTTCTCATCTAATATTTTGACAAGGTTAACATGATAGAAATAAAAAAAAAAAAACAAAAAAACAAAATGAAAGATACTATAAATGAAAAAGAACTTCAAAAGAATAAATAGAATATAACAATAGGATGATCCCACAGTTGTTATTTTTGCATATCAGCAATGTGGTGGCTTTTAAGTGTGTCTTCTACATTGAACTCTAAACATCCCTGATCATATTCTGTTCATTGGCTATGCCCAGAACCACTTTTGTTATGGTTTGGTTATTAATAAAATCCTATAATTTTTTTATATGCTAATTGTCAGAATCAATGCCAGACAGCAGGGGATTTTCAAGAAACACATATCCAAGACTGCCAGAAAAATCATTTAGGATACGACAAGTCCTAATCACTTATTAATCACTCTGCATCATAAAATTATGATTAACATTTGTTTCATTATCATGCTTACTGAGAAACTGAAACACAAAGATGCTCTTGGCCTATTCACAGATATCTGGAAGAAGTAACTGCACCAAGATTTTAACTTTAATTTCAAGCTATGGATAATTCTATCTATAGTTTATCTTGGCATGAGTTTCCAAGATCTTTTGCAAATTTAAGTTGTTTATTCATGATTCTGGAACAGATTAAGTTAAGAGGGAGGGATGGTGTTTACCAACGTAATTCAAGATTAGAATAATAATAATAACCTTTGGAGTTAAAGAAAAATAAAGCTGAGAGAGGATGATTAATGAATCCCAGTGATCTGCCTGCCCTTCTCTGCTTTGCTCAACACTCCATTTCAATCTACTTGTGTTACCAGGAAGCCAAATTCTTCCTCTTAGAGTTAGCTCTGCATATGGGGTCTCTCATCTTCTTAGAAGGCATATCTTATACTGCTGAAGAACCAAAATGGTTCAAGTTTAATTACCTAGATACATTGCTCTCTGCAGTAACCTCTCTATTGTTCTCACTGTAATCTACCACATTATTAATGCCACATTTTTCCTATTAGCTTTTAAACTATTCTTTTACACTGAGTAGTTTGCCACCAAATTGTTACCAATAAAAATCATCAAATGCCTAAAGGTTATTTTAAACACAGTGTGAGCAATGCTGGTTTCATTTCACCATATATTTTGTTGAGTCATTATCGGTATACATTGTGTGAACTTATTGTATGCATTTTTTATGCTGCTAGAATGGCAGTATATTTTTAACGATCCCCTTTTAATATGAATGTCCTGAAAAAAATCTTTAAACCCAGGGTTTAACAAGGACTGTGCAAACTTCACCTATCGCCTCCGCTTGTGTCAAATATTGTTGAGTGATAACTTTAGGAACCTAATATATTTGGAAATCTTGGCTTCTATTTCTTTTAGAGCTATAATGCATACTAAAGGATGCTATAAAAGAACATTTTCCTTGCAGTAAGTGTTCTCTGCCTCATATTCCTTAGTAGTCAGATAACCAAAGAGCTCAGGTGTAGAATAACCTTCTTTATAAATGTCAAAAAAAAAAAAAGTAGGCATATGGTATACATTAAAAAAAATCTTTTAAGTCATTGAAAATCTGATTCAAAACCTATCATAAAAACCAAAGGCATGTTCTTACCAATATTGTTTCTTATGAATATATATACTCCAGCTATGGCCATGCCATTTCCAGCTAAAATTTCTTCAGGGTTTATAAACTAAGCAAAATTGAAGTGGGTCAGCACGGATGAAGGTTTTTAACGGAAAAAACAAAATACAGACAAACAAAAACAATTAGAATTAAGATTAAAAATGTGTGGTGTGAATGTTTGTTGCTTTAAGAAATATATTGTATAATACAACAAACTCACTTCCCAGGAAATAAAAAGGAGTGATAGGAGAACTTGATACTTTCTTTAGGTTGTCGAAAACTCACCTAGTCTATAGTACCATTCATAGATATTTTGTCCAGTTATCCTGGGAGATAGACTGGTCTGATGTGATGTAATAAGTCCTTAATTGCAAGGATCAGGAACAGTTTAGGGTCATTATTATCATGGGGACATGGTGTGTGTGGTGGGGAGGAATGAATAGGTATGCCTTTCATCCATTCTTCCATCTATTCAGTATTCCAGCCATTGATTTAAATAAAACAAATTTTGTTGAGATTTTATTATGTGCCATGCCTTGGAAATGCCTTTCAAGATACACCAATAAACAAGGCAGACATGGTCTCTATCCACAGGAAAATTACAGTTTTGCAAAGTGAATTTTTCCACTCCATGGGTAATATAATTGGACAGAAACATGTCAGGGTTACAAGAGTCCTTCCAGTCATGGCATAATTACACTTTACAGGTAGAGGTGTGAAGACTAAAATCTCTTAGGATTTCACTCTCAAAGTTTGTTATGTTGTAAAAAACTGCAACACAACCCATACCTAACAATCGAGTGGAAAAGATAAGGAATGGTAGAGAGGGAGGCAACAATTTTCTTTGGTGGTTCTGACATACAGTGGGAGAAACATTGCCTTATTTAGAGGAGCTAGTAAGCTATGCAGGCTAAGGTTCCTGGCATGGCCACAATTGGAGGGTAAGAAGAATGAATTGGGGGGATGATAAAAGGGGATTTAATGCAGGCAAGCCATAGGTATTAGTTTAACCTGAGTGTGGTCTTGGGGCCGAGGGGTAAGCAAAATGGGTATAAAAGAGGGAAGGCTATGTCTGCAAGTCCCTCCCAAGAAATCCAGATGCTATGTCTATTTGTAGTAAGAAGTTATTAAACCTCGCCTTGTGACTGAGCTTGCTAACTAATTCCTCTTTCCTGACAATGGGTTGGGAACCAAGATGGCTTGGGTCTACCTATAATGCCCTGCATTGATAGAGCTCATTCCAAAAACAAAAGTTGGAAGGATGATGCTTTAGCTGATCATTTATCACTTCTACATCTTTACCATGTGAGAGATGGCTGTCAAGTTTGATTCAAGAGGACATTTGGACTATGGCAGTGGTAAGAGGGCTATTTAGAGAGTAATATGGAAGAGTGCAAGCATCAAGTGCTGGCTTCAGAGTCAGAGATCTGGCTTAAATTGCAGCTTTACCACTAATTCATGTGGTTATTGTAAAAGTTAATTTTCCTAAGCCTTAGTTTCTTCATCTTTAAAAAAAAAAGCGAAACAAAAACCGTAAACTGGGGATAATTTCTATTTCACATGGTGCTGAAATCCTTGACAATTTTTCTCAAGTTCTTCTAATAAAGAAAATGACAACTATCATTAAGCCTTCCTCCCTTTCATTAACAATGCAATGTATCCTTTAGGTCAGTATTACGCACAAATTATTCCAATAAATTATTGGTGAATTGAATGATTAAGCTAACCTCTTTGCTCTTATATACTTTTGCCCCTATTTGTGACTATTAATATAGTTGCATTTCTCATTGGCTGACAGGTAATAGAGACATGTAATTCAACCACCTTGAAAATGGCTTTATGTCGTTGATAGCTGGAGAGAAGTGTCCTCTGACAGAGTAGGTGCCATCAGTTTGTAAATCATCAAAGAATGGAGCAGGACAGAATGCTTGATGGGATTTTCATAGCATTATCATATAGATTACAACATAAAGAAGAGTTTGAATATATCTGAAGAAGTGTTTCAGGATTTACATAATGAATTAAAATAAAGAGGCAGACTTAGGTCTGAATCCTTTAACCAACATTCATCCATAGCAGGGTCATGATCTTCACCGAGTTTCATCTACAGTGAAGAGACCTGACGTGTCTTGTTAACGGTGCTAATGGAGGAAGAATGTCTTAAATCTAGAAATAACTGAATATTTTTAACCTTTACAAAGGTAGATAAAATGGAAGGGGCACAGTTATTCAACTGTCTAGAAATTCAATAAAACCTCAGCTCTTTCAGGTAAACTGTACAGCCTGGCCATTGCTCAGATTGTGAAATTAAAAAAAAAAAATTGGGTCTTTACAGCACTAAACATTTCCTTTTAAAAATGCCTCCCTTCCCAGACAGCCATGGAATGGTCTTGTGAACTTTGCTTGATTCCCTCTGTAGACCTCCCAAATAAGTTCTTCCTTCCCCAGCAATAGCGTTGGTCACATTTTTCCTGATCCCTTAATCCTGTTAAAAATTATCTAACTTATAGATAGATGTAACTGTAGGTTTTATGCCAACAAAAAATTTATGTTGCTAATGTGTGGGGAAACCTCTATACAAGGAGAGCATATGCATTTGAGTGTGTGTCTCAGGAAGGGTTTATCCATGTAGAGATTTCTGACTGCAGGGAAGTACACTTTTGCAGATCATTTAGGGGTGTGAGGTGTCTCTAATGCTCCTCATAATATACAGCCACCTTCCATCCCATATATATAGCTTGATTTGGATTTGAGACTGGACATGATTTGGATAACCTGCTTTTTTTTTTTTTTTTTTTTTTTAATGGAGGAAGAGGCCACAAGCGGTCACTTCATTGGTGAGATGCTTCCTTTTGTAAAGTGATTACCATACCATGAGTACAGTAATGCCTTTCTTCCTGGATAGAGGGCAAGGTGGCTTACATAGACACATGTAATGGATGCACCTTAGATCCAGGAAGGGGTGATCTCAATCAAAATTGTTACACTGAACCCAGGGGGGAACCAGGGGCAGAAATTATCACTGTTTAGAATCTGTCTGTGGCTATCTAATAGGTCCAAATATCAGTAGAAGTGTCCCTCAACAGATGAAAAAAACTATGGGCCTTGAAAAACCATGGAGCTAGGGGAAAAGAGTAATAAGAGGCTTCCTAAAAGAGACCATGGGATTGGTTTCATTGAAGACTTTTGTCCTGGATTTATGGTGTGGTTACCTAGTTACAGTGGTAGGATCCTGTCATCTCTTTCATTTCCATGAATCATTTCCATCGTGCTTTGATGGTTATAGTCGGTGTCTGTATGAAAACTCAACATTCTCTTCACTTGTAACTCACCAAGATGTATACATTTTCTGATTTGGTTTCATGCAATTGCAATACATTGGTAAGTGACACTCTAATCACCCAATTCACTATATTCACTACACAGCTTATACATTTAATATTCTGACATTGCTAAAAGATACATAGAATCTTCCCTTTAAACATGGGAGATAATTTGCTATAGGGATCGAATTACTTAATATTATCTGAGCCATTACTTGCTACATAATCATGTATTTCCTTATATTTTTACTAGTGAATCTCTATTGCTCTTTTATTATTCATAAAGCTTTCAAATGACTAAAATCTCTGTAGAAAGATTTTAAGTATTGTGAAAGAGAAGTATTATTTTAAACTTCTTGGTATCTGTAAACCACCAAATTGGTTCTTTTTACAGCATGTGTTCAGTATAAATTTGTTATGAATAGCAGATGCTGAAAATATATTTATTGCACATAGCTGATACTTAATATATAATTGTTCAATGAATGTTTAGACAGGAGAGGAATTTGGGTTCAAAGGCTGCTTCTGGCACCAAAATTGATCAATGAAATGTAGTCCATGAATAGAACTGATTGTGGCTCCTACTTTAATTTTCAATTAGTCTACTAAACCAATTTATAACTGAATTTCACTTGTTCTTTCATAAAATATTTATTGATCAGTACCTATTATATTCTTGGCTCTGTGTAGGTGCATATATGCAAAAAATGAAAGTTATAGTGAAATATGTATATTATTTATAATCTCAGTACCATATACACCATATCCCTACTTGAATACCTTCTCTGTAGCCTCCAGAATAGAGTTCAACCTTCACCTCTGGTATTTGAAGAGGTGAAGATTAACTGATCCTAATCAATCTATTCAAATTTAATGTGCTTATTCCCCAACATGTATGCTCAACATACCTGCCATGGAGTCCTTGGCAATCTTTAAACACCATGTTTTCTTCCATTGCCACATCACTGATTATTTATAGGTAGCATGGTGTGTTACAATAGTATTGACTTCAAAGCAAGATGGGTCAATTCCAAGCTGTGTCATAAGTTTTGCAATCTAAGTTGATCAATATCCACTTTCAGGGTTGTGATGAAGATCACAGATAAGATATAATACATAAAAACGTAAATATGGACAAAACTTAATCTCATAAATACAAATCAATTTATGAGGACAGTGGGTAAGAAATGCGTGACATCCAGATAATTTAGGTATGTGGCTATCTTGGCAAAGGCAAAGAACTTCAGACACAGCCCTCCTTTCCTTTGTTTTTCACACCAATATCTTCCCAACTCAGATTAAATCCCAAATTTTCTTAACCCAGTGGCTTGCATTGTGCATGTTTATATTATTGATTTATGTTGCTCTAACTTCTAAAGTTAACAAGAACTCTAAAACCTTAATAGGTCAATGATAAAAGGTTTTTTATTTGAATATTGACAAGAAAGATTGTCTAAATAAAGACACATTGTTGCTATTCCAAGAGTCTAATTCACATACCTTCTATAAGAATGAAGTTCTTCAAATTATATAAATTAAGAAAACAAAAGGAAAAAAGAAAAGAAAAGGTTCATTTTGAGACCTTGATAATCTGAATTGCATTTATCTAGCATTTAATATTTGTAAAGATATTTCTTGAATTTCTTCTGCTTAGTTTCAGACCTTCAGTTTCTTGAATAATGTAGGAAGACTGTGGTATGATCAATTGTGGCAAAGCAGAATGGAGTCTGAAGATAATTTTCAGCTAAGTTGAAAGAAGAAATAAAAAGCAAAACTTTCAAAAGTATGTAAGTCTCTAAATAAAGTATTTTTAGGGTCTAAAGTCTCTGGGTGATGGCCCCAATTCCCAGCTAGACTGTGTGTAGAGACCTGTCCTGAGCACAGGAATTCTAAAGAAGAAAATGAGACTGCCTAACTCCTGACCTCCCCTCATCCCCATGCCTTTTAAGGATGGGATAGAGTCTCCTCAAATAGACTCTGGCCCAGATGAGAAAGAACAATCAATGTCCCAGCTACAAGAGGTTTCTCTGGGGTTAATCTTACTAGTTATTGAAAGGCACACAGGACAATTGCTATTCACTCTTTTCTTAAGGGAAAGAAGTCTCCATATCCTACCATTGTCTTTGGAAAAAAAAAAAATGTGGTCAGTCACAGTACCGTTTCACTGCCTTCTAACTTCAGGGAGGTGGTGCAGTGCAAACAGAAGCCAGCAAGCAAACAAAGGTAAGGCTTCAAGGTTGGAACAATTTGTGTCACCCAGATCTCTTGCTTGCCTTACTATCACCCTCTTTTCTTCATTTTTAAATTCACTTTTCAATGCTTTAATAAATAACTGAAAACCTGGAAGTTTATCAATTGCTTAAATTATTCATCTGGAATCCAGATTTTTGTATGGATAGGCCCTAATTAACAGCTAAAACAGGACAACAAATGTCAATTTTTTGCACATTATAGATTTCTAGTGTTTTGTTTTTAGTTTAATAGGTTCTTATGTTTGACGAATGGAATAGATTTTAGAGAAAGAGAACCCAGGCATACTCACGTCCATAATCAGGGGCATTTAAAATGAGCAAAATTTCCAACCCTCTCCTTTAAAACTGGAGAGTATTGTCCTACTCACCAGCCAGGGCATTTGGCTGTGAAGTTAAAGGCAGGAATGTTTAATTACTATCAGCAAACAGAAACCTAGAGAAGAGTATTTGTGTCAGTTAGATGCCAATGAAACTAAGCCTTTCTGAGATGAAGAGCATTGATTTAATTTTTTCCCCTTCTCCAGATTTTTGCTATGACAGGATGACATACTCTTCATTCAGCCACTCAAGCAAAAGAATGCCTGACGATTCAGAGAAGGTCAAATAGTTTCTCAGCCAGTTGATGCCATTTCAGAGAGACTTAACCCTCTTTACCTAAAATGGCGGGACGGAAAGTTTGGCTCTGAAGACCCTAGGGCTACCTTTTCAGAGACAGCCTCCTCTTACCTCCTCCATCCCCAAAACATACATTTAAAGAGAATGTTTCAATAGGTGGTTTCAGTTTCTCAGAAGGTTTCCTTTTCTTTGTGTTCAGTTGAACATCTTGTGACTTTCATTCTACTTTGCTGAAGTTCCCCTGATCTTCCACCATTGTTGGGTTCTGGTTTTATTTCTCATCAATGGCAGTGTGCCCTGGGGAATTAGTTTTTCTCTTTCCCTGAATGAACAAATGCTTTCTCTAAATGCAATCTGGAAATATATGGCCTTTCTAACAAAGTCATAATGGAGGACTCTCCAGGAGGTGGGAACATTTACATAAAACAAAATCTCAAAGGGACTGGTGAGTCCTTCAGTTCAGAGCTCTGTTCACAGGATAGACATTCTTGCCTCTGACCTCTGATCGTTCAGGCTGCACATTTTGCAATATAACTTCACAATCCTGAGAGTTACACTTAAATGAGATAGTCAGGGAGGATTTTGCCAAATAGCATAAAGGGTGGAAAACATCACAAAGGCCAATAAACATGTGAACATAGTGGATCTTGGCATTTTGGGGTTCATGATCCCAGACATTATTAGATGAAGTTAGCGGGTTCTTGATGTTTAAGAAAATTATCATGTGCCAAAGCCAGCCTGCCTCAGAGAAAATCCCATTTGGCTATTTGGCCCCTAGGACCCTCTGTAGTCTTTTAGAAGATACCTCTTCTATTTTTAACCACCTTTTTTCTGATTTTTCCACTTTGAAAAATGTGAAGAATTGGGGGATTCTTTTAAAATGTGTGTTCAGGTAAAGCACAGCAACATGTAACAGTAAGTACATTTTGTATTTCATTAAAGAACTTGCATGGACATTAATTTACTGAAGCCTTTGCTCTTTTAGGAAGTAGAACAAGCATTATAATTAATAGATGAGAAAAATGAAGCCCTGACTGGTTGCATTATATTTATAGCATGACCTTATAAATGTCACTGAGAAACCAAGAATGTGGTATAGCCTCCCCACTACTTCGATGGGATTTATTCTACTACGTGTTGGTGGTGCCTCTCTATTTTCAAATTTAATTAAGTATTACCAATTTAAAAAAGTCATTTCACGTGAGTTGCTATTAACTCTACTTATACACAACACTAAGAAGAGGAATGTGGCTCTCATTGAAGGAGAAAGAAACTCGGGAAGATTGGTGAGTTGGAAAAGCTACCAATGGTATAAATTCTGTAATTAGTAAACAATAATTCTACCACTTTAAAAAAAGTATTGCAGCCTTTAGTAACTGAGCTTATCAAATGAAGACCTCAGTTTCACTATTAAGTTGAAATTGATTGAATGTATTACAACATACGCTTGAAGTGAAGGAAGTGTTGAGTTTAAAGGGAGGTGATTTTGCCAGTTGATTTGTGTCTTGGTAAACGTATTACACATGTCAATAAACCTGGAGGGCCCCACTGCTCTGGTTTCAGCCACAGATCCTGAGGAAATTGTTCTTATGTATTTTCAGGTGGACCTGAAAGCACAGATAGAGATGTGGGGTTTAGTTCCACCTGTGCCATTTCCTAGCAGTGAAACTTTAATTACTTAATCACCCTCTGCTTGTTACCAACTTTGTGGAAAATAAAGGAAAGAAAACCTGTATGTTAGTCGGAGGATTAAATAAAATTATCCACATATGGGATGTAATGTTTAATAAATACATGATAGGGTAATAGTATTATTTTATTTTCTCTGTGCATTCTCCCTTTTTTCACAAAGTGAAGCAGCTAGGAAATATTGACACCATTAGAGCAAACAGTCTTTTTCTCAACTTACCTTTGAATACAATAACCTTATCTTGAATTTCCCACCAATAGACTCAAATCATGAGCCATCAGTTTATTAGTTCCCCACCCCATCACACCATGATGGAAAAGAGCTGAGAATGTGAAGATCAGTACAAGTTCAAGTAATATGTTGAATGGGGGGGTTATACTATATTTTGATCCAGGTGAAATCAGTCTAAAATAACTTTTAGTTAAAGAAGAACAAGAATCACATGAAATGAGACCTTGATTATTGGAAACTCCACACTATGTTGGATATAAGCAGAGACTAAGGAGAAAAAATGGCCTGATGCTATAAAATATCTGAGACTCACTTGCATATGAGAATTCTGAATGTTATCCCTACTTCCAATCCCCGTAGCAAATAGCTATTATCTTAATATTCTTTTGCTTTGTTTCTTCTCTAATCTGCCCTGGTTGGTAGCCATGTGATGCTCCATTAGTCACATGACTACCACAGAGTTTCTTTTTGAGTATCCATATTGCACAACTCCAGGTAACATTTTTCACATTGCCCTGTATATAGCTCATAATGTAAATGGTACCTTATATACATAATGTAAGTGGCAGCCCTGCTACAATGACCCTGCCTCTGTCCACAGTTGATTGATCCAGGAATTTACACCTGATCCAAGAATTAATACACAAAGAGAAGGCCCACTATCTCCAGATGCTAAGACCCATTAATTTGACATAGTTCCTGCTCTTCCTGAAGTTTGAATATTCAACACCTGCTTGGATACTCTGGGAAATCCTGGTGTTTTTTGGATAGATTCTCATTGCTGCATAAGGTAGCACGATTCAGTAACTAAACTTGAGTGAAACAGTGAAGAACCTTGACTAATAAAACCACTCTAACTCCACATGAACATTCTCACAGATACCACATAAGTGAATCCTACTCATTTTCCAAGAACCAGATCATTTTGATTGAAGATGTAGACTCTGGGTTCAAACATCATGTACTCAAATCCTGATTTCACGAGCAGCTGCGATGGCCTTAGGCAAAATACTTAATTGCAGTGACTCAGTTTTTTCATCTGTAGGATAGGAAATAATAATAGTACCTCCCAGGCTTATTGAGAGGATTCAAGGAGTCGAATAGAGCCTAGTAAACTCCTGATAGATCAGCTGATATTATTACACTGTAAAGTCATCTGGAAATGCCCTCATACATTCTCCAAACCTCGATTTAATATGAGTATGTTTTTCTTTTGTGCTATCACTCTCCCCTGAACTCTCCTCCATTAGAGCTCTCATTTCATACTTCTACAATTATTGACTCACAATTCCAACTCCTCATTCCTATTCATGATCTCCTTGAGGGGCACAGTCCTTGCCTACCCAATGTTCACCCATAGTACATAGCTATAGCAGTGTCTGCCAAGTGATAGTGCTCAATAAATACATTTGAAAAAAAGAATTAATAAAATTATAAAAAAACTGCTATGCAAAATCACATTCTTCTGTTCATAATTATGAGTTTTTTCTCTCATTATCCAAACATTTCTCCATTTTTCTGTTTATTCATGCACTTATTTGGCAAATATGTGGGTAGAAAACTACAGTCTAGTAGATTCTGTGGAAATATAAAATGAATAACAAGCTCTCTCCTCTAAAGCAGTTTGCAATCCAAGAGGGGATAAAACAGATACCCAAATTGCTGTAATGTAAAGTGGAAGGTGATGGGTTTTATAATAGAAGCACTAGGAAATTGCCATAAGATCTAGAAGATGTAGAGATCATTTCAGGCTGCAAAGCTTGAAAAAAACTTCAAGGAGGAAGTACATGTGAGGTTGTTCTTAGAGAAATGAGCATGCTTTCAATAGACTGAGAAAATATTTCCTCAAATGGGAAAGGTCTGCAGGTTAATGAATTTCTGCTAAGTATGACTGTTACTAACAGTTCCTATCTGTCAAATGGACTTTGAGAAATGCAACCACGGTCTTTGGCTTGGGTTTGATAAAGGTCAGGCCGAGAGAGCTGTGTTGGTTTCGGTTTCTACTCTCTCAATGAGCCACTTTAACACTACCTAAATCTCTCTGTAGATTGAACAAATTGGTCTGTTTTAATTTCACTTGGAACAGAAATCAATATTGCAAAAATAATTTTCACATCCATTACGAACAAAGATGATGCAACTGACATTCTCTTTGAATTGTTTCCTCAATATTTGCTGTAGTTCTTTGCAGGGAAGAACTATAGATAGTGATTTTTATCACCATCTGTTATCCTTCCTATGAATAATGTCATTCAACTCACATTTATTGAGTGCTTACTATGTACCAGGCATTATGATCTCCATTGGGCTTTTTTTGGTCAAGAATATGTGATTGACATATGATTTATGGACAATGAAATGCACAGATCTAATGAATATAGTTTCACGAGTTCTGACAAATGCATATACCTGTTTATTCCAATGACTATCAAAAAATGGAAAATTTCCATCACCTCAGAAAGCTTTCCTTCCTTGTCTATCTCTATCTTGCCTCGAACACAACTACTTATTTGACTTCTTTTACCAGAGATTCATTTTACCTATTCTAATATTCTGAGTGGAACCACACTGTACCTTTTTATGTCTTATTTTTTCACTCTATGTACTGTTCTTGAGATTCATCTATGTAGTTTCATGTATCTATAGCTCCTTTTCATTGCTGCATAGTATCCCCTTGTGAGAACTGATAATCTACAAGTCACATTTGACAGGCTTCCAGATTAACCTGCCTGTGGGAGATCTTAGGAGCCATAGTTTACGTATAGTCCTTGAGAAAAGAATCTTATTATAAGTCTCTCAAATCCTATAAGTTCCTCAAACTATTGTTGTACTGATTACTGCACAACTTACAGACTTTGAAAAGGACACTGATTGTGTTTTGCTAAATTATGAAGTTTTGCTAATATGTTTCTGAATTGTGCAGTTTTACTGATCGTCTTGCACACAGAATAAAATACAATATATATTATATTTTAACATATTTTTCTACTGATGGGCATTTGGATTGTTTTTAGCTTTCAGTTATTATGACTAAAGTTGCTATGTACATTCTTGTACATGGTTTTTGGTGGACATGTATTATCATTTCTTTTGGATAAATGCCTCAGACCAAAATTGTTAGATCATAGGGTATATGTATGTTTAGCTTTGTTTAGAAATTGCTAGATCTATTTCCAAGGTGGTTGAATACTTTTACACTTCTACATTGTTGAACACCAGCAACGTTTGAGAAAATTGGTTGCTAAACATTCTTACCAACCCACACTTGGTGTTGGCATTATTTTTAGTTTTAACCATTTTAGTGGGTATGAAGTAGTGTGTGTGTACACGCACACACACACACATATATATATATACACACACACACGTATATATATTCAGATACTATATTTTTCAAGTCTAGAATTTCCATTTGGTTCTTTTTTAATTTCAAAATATTAAAGGGGTACAAATGTTTTAGGTTACATGGATTGTTTTTGTAATGCCTGAGTCCTGGCTATAGGTGTGCCTGTCACCCAAACAGTGTTCACAGTACCCATTAAGTTGGTTTATTCCCCTTCCCTCCTCCCCCTCTCCACTGGTTGCTTTACACTAAGTTTTACTTCCCTCTGTGCACATCTGTGCTCATCAATTAGTTTCAATTTAATAGTGAGTACATGTAGTGTTTGTTTTTCTATTCTTGAGATACTTCACTTAGGAGAATGGTGTCCAGTTCCACCCAGATTGTTGTGAAAGGTATTAATTCATCCTTTTTATGGCTGAGTAGTGCTCCATGGTGTACATATACCACATTTTATTAATCTACTCATGAATCTGTGGGCATTTGGGTTGATTCCACATCTTTGCAATTGTGAATTGTGCTGCAATAAACATTTGAGTGCAGGTGTCCTTTTTGATAAAATGATTTCTTTTCTTTGGGGTAAATACCCAGTAGTGGGATTGCTGGATAGAAGGTCTACTTTAGTTCTTTGAGGAATCTCCATACTGTTTTCCATAGAGGTTGTACTAATTTGTAGTTTCACCAACAGTGTATAAGAGATCCTTTCTCTCTGCATCCACAACAGCATCTGTTGTTTTTGGACTTTTTAATAAATGTCATTCTAACTGGGCTAAGGTGATATCTCACTGTGGTTTTAACTTGTATTTCCCTGATGATTAGTGACATTGAGCATTTTTTCATATATTTATTGGCCAGTCATCTTTGTTCTTTTGAGACGCTTCTGTTCATTTCTTTTGACCACTGTTTAATAGGGTCGTTTGTTTTTTTTTTCCTTGCTGATTTGCTTGGGTTCTTTGTAAACTCTAGTTATTAGTCCTTTATTGGATGTGTAGTTTACAAATATTTTCTCCCTTTCTGTAGGCTGTCTATTTTCTCTGTGGATTGTTTTCTTAGCTGTGCAGAAGCTTTTTAGTTTAATCAAAACCCATTTATTAATTTTTGCTTTTGCCATGATTGCCATAGGGGTCTTTATCATAAATTCTTTGCCTAGGCTGATATCTAGATGAGTTTTTCCTACATTTTCCTCAAGAATTCTTATGGTTTCATACCTTAAATCTAAGTCTTTTATCCATCTTGAATTAATTTTTGTGAGTGGTGAAATGTAGGGGTCCTGTTTCATTCTTCTGCATATGGCTATCCAATTTTCCCACCACCATTTATCGAACAGGGCATCTTTTCCCCAGTTCGTTTGGTTCTTTATATATGGTTTCTATTTTTTTTTTTTTTTGAGATATTCCATTTCTTCCTCCATCATGTCCATGTTTTTCTTTAAATTCTTTAACATAATTGAAATAGCTCTTTTGAAAGCCTCAGTTGGCCACTTTCATCATTCTATGGTCTTTTTCTCTGGCTATTTTTTTTTCTCCCTCCTGGTTATAAGTCATATTGTCCTGCTTCTTCATGTGTCTAGTAAGATTTGATTGTGTTTTGGGTATTATATTTATGTGTGGTTGTGTATCCAGCATTTGCAGTCTTCTTTGAAGAATGTTAAGTTGTATTCAGGCAGGAAGTTAGTTTACTTGTAGATAAACTTGCTTCTTTAAGGGCTTGTTTAAAGTTTTGATAGACTGAGTCTAGAGTAGTCTTTAAAATCAGATAAGCTCAGCTCCCAAGGTTTGTCCTTCTGAGGTCTCTATGAAATACTTTAGCTATTCCCTAATTTCTTTCCACTCTTGCCATCATGACTCAAAATCACCTGGTCATGTGCAGTCCCCGGAAATTGCTTTGGTCACAGCTCTCCTATTGTCATTGTTCCCAGGGCAGTTGCTTTTGCCTGCCTTTGTAGAGTCTCATCCTGCATATACTCTGAAATCATATGTGCTTTTTAGATGACCGTGCTTTCTCAAATTTGAAAAGCGTCTAAGTCTAGTAACATAGGTTGTTATACAACATTTAACATCACAATAATTTTTTTCATAGCATATCTGTTTAATGGTTATTTCCATAAAGAGGCCAGAATGAGACCTGATCCAGAAGTCATTTAGAGAAATGAAAGTTGACCTTCTTGTTTGTGTAATACTTATTTCTCCCAGAAAAAAAAAAAAGGTGACAGTCTGATGTTCATGAATTTAATTCAGCCTACTACATTACAGACTTTATACCTTGAAAAGGACCCCTTCTCACTGCTATTTCTCTACATGCACGAAGGATTAAGTAGTGTTATTTCTAATAGTATTTTCTTGCAAATTGGCTTCCATGGCAGAAAGATTATTTCTCAAAATAGGACTACTGTATTTAATTCTTCGGATTCTACATACAATACATATTTTCAGAGTGTCATGATTTTCAAATATATTGTGAAAAATGGAGTAAAGAATGCAGAGTTTTGGTTCCAAATAGATCTGGATTCTAATCTTGGCATGCAAATTACAAGTTTTGTGACTTGGGACAATTTATTTTACCTATGTCATACTTAGTTTTTACGTCTGTAAAATTTGAGTAATGAGAATTCATATCCTGTAGTATCATTTTGAAAAATAAATGAAGTCAGATATGTAGCAGAGTGCCAGATACTTGCTGAACACTAGACAAATGTTTACTGTATTTTAGCGCATTAATATAAAAACATGCAATGGCAATAAGTAGTTAAATCAAGAAATTATATACAGTCATTTGTCATTTAATAATGGGGATGTTTTCTGAGAAATGTGCCATTAGGTGATTTTATCATTGCGTGAATATCATTGAGTGCACTTACACAAACCTAGATGGTATAGCCTATTATCCGCTGATGCTATGTGATATAACCTATTGCTCCTAGGCTACAAACTTGTACAGCATGTTACTCTACTGCATACTGTAGACAATTGTAACCCATTGATAGGTATTAGTGGGTCTAAACATACCTAAACATAGAAAAGGTACAGTAAAAATGTGGTATCAAAGATAAAAAGTGGTATACCTATATAAGGCACTTACCATGAATGGAACTTTCAGGACCGGAGGTTGCTCTGAGTGAGTCAGTGAGTAAGTGGTGAGTGAAAATGAAGGTCTAGGACATTACTATACACTTTATACAATTGGCACACAGTAGCACAGTAGGTTTGTTTATGCCAGCATTACCAAAAATACATCAGTAATGCATTGCACTACAATGTTATGACAACTATGACATCACTAGACAAAGGGAACTTTTCAGCTCCATTATAATCTTATGGGACCACCATCATATGTGTGTTTGTCAGTGACCAAAATGTCATTTTGCGGTACATGACTACATATACATCTGCACACATATAATCAAGAGCCAACCGAGGTCTTGACCAATACTAAGTGTGATGGTTAATTTTATGTGTCAACTTGACTGGACCATATGGTGTCCAGACATTTGATCAAACATTGTTCTGGGTGTACCTGTGAGGGTGCTTCCGGATGAGACTACACTTGAATCAGTAGACTGAGTAAAGCAGATTGCCCTTCCTAATGTGGGAGACCCTCAACCGATAGTTGAAGACCTGATAAAACAAAATTGCTGAGTAAGAGGGAACTCCTCTTGCCTAATTTAGCTGGGACATCATTCTTTTCCTGCCTTTGGAATTGAAAAATCAACTCTTCTTGGGTCTTCAGCCAGCCAGCTTTCAGACTAACACTTACACCAATGGGCTTTCCTGGCTCTCAGACTTTTGGACCAGGACTGAGACGATACCATCTGCCCTCGGGGCCTCCTGCTTGCCAACTGCCAACTGTGTGACTTCTTGGATTCTGTAATCACGTGAGCTGATTCCTTATAATAAATATGTGTGTGTGTGTATGTGTGTGTGTGTGTGTGTGTGTGTGTGTGTACACACAATCGGTTCTGTGTCTCTGGAGAACTCTGACTAATACACCAACCACACTCTCTGTGACTTTGGACATTTCAGACAAATTCTCACAAGTTATAATGTAAACAAAGAGAAATTTTCTGCATTTACAGGTACCAAAGACCCACAAAATCCAGGGCTATATCCCGATGTTTGCTTCAATTCTTATCTTACCTGCTGTTACTCTGAAACTAAAAAGGATAATGACATATTTATTTACATGTGCTGAACAGTCACGAAGTAAATAGCCTGGGGGTGGGGGGAATTGCACCAAGAAACAATTGTTTTTCTATTCCAGAGGCCCACAAGATGAATTTATAATGTGAACAGCAGGGGGCCAGCCCATTTCCGACTTGAAATGTGTTTGCCTTGGATACTTATTCAGCCTTTTATGATATTAAACTCTCTTAGTCACCTTTAAAAACAAAGCAGAGAGCATTTTAAAGGCATTAAGGTGAAAGTCCGGGTGTAATTATTCCTCAGACACATTTAAACTGCCCATCAACAGGCAGTTAGCATTTACTAGAGTGGCACAAGTTATCAGAGAAACAGTGCAGGACTGAATCTGATGCTGAGAAATAGAACGTGAAACCAAACTTGAAATGCCACAATAATAAATGACAACTTCTTCCTTCAAAAGAAAATTTTTTTGAGGTACACGATTC
>RJWJ010020759.1:0-28675 GCA_004363605.1 Indri indri | reverse complement strand
GAATCAAGTCGGACACAGAAAGACAAATACAGCATCTTCTCACTTATAAATAGGAGCTAAATAATGTGTACACTTAGACATAGAGTATGGAATAATAAACGATAGAGGCTTGGAAGGGTGGGGGAGTGGGAGGGGGTGGAAGTTAAGAAATTGATTAAAAGGTAAAATGTATATATGTTATTCAGGTGATGGATACCCTAAAAGCCCCAACATTACCACTACAAAATCTATTCCTATAAAAAAAAATTGCACTGTACCCCATAAATTTATACAAATAAAAAATTATAATGTCTCATTATACAAAAGTTACATTCACAAATTTCCTGGTTTTCATATAATTTTAGTTTTAGCTCTTTCTTCTTTGTAGATTTAGTTTTTTGTTTTTGATTTTTTTAGAGCATCACTATATTTCCATAAGTCAAAAGAAATTAGGGTATCTCTTTGTAATAATATACCCATGTTGCATTATATAATGCCACCTCTTTCCCTATCTTTCCCACCTATCTCCTTAACTCCTTGTAATTAGTAGCTTGATTATTTTTTGCTTTATCTACCCTATATTTTGTTTTATACAAAATATGTATACGATATTTACATCTTCACTAATTCCTTGCACACTATATATACTTTTCCGTATTTGGATTTCTTCACAGTGGAAGTCACGTCATTTTAGTTCATGACTTTTTAAATTCTTTTTACAGGCTCATAAATACAACATAGTTTATTCAGCTTCTCTGTCTGGATATTTAGGAATATTTGAAAATTACAAATAATGCTAAAATGTTTGCATATGCATTTTATATTATTTATAGTCTATCTTCAGAGTAAATTCTTACATGAGCAATTTCTGGGACAAAATGCAAATTCATATATACTTGTGTCAGATATTGCCAAATTTCTTTCCGTAAGTTGCACTAACTTTCAAATTTTTGCCAATGTGGTGGGTGAGAAATAGTATCTCGATTTAGGTTTAATTTGCATTTGAACATTTCATAAATTTAAAGTCCATTTTAATATATTCCTGGTAAATCGTTCGTATCTATTGCCTATTTTTTACATCTATTGCCTACTTTTCCATAGGATTCTTAGTATTTTTCTCAATTTTTGAAAGTTCTTTTTATGTTAAGGATATTAACCATTATCTTTGACATGATACAAATATTTTTTTCCTAATTTCTCATTTCTCTTTAATCTTTGCTTATAAAGCTTTTGCCATTAAAAAGGGTTTTTTAATTTTGTATAGTCAAATTTATCAATCTTTATTTTATTTAATCTAGATTTTGAGTGATAGAGAGCTTTGCCTTATATTCAAGTTATAGAGGAACTGAATTTTATTTTAGAACTGTATGGTTAATATTTTTCTTATGTATGATGTGAGGACTAGATCTAATATTGTATATTTTGAAATAATTATGCAATTTTTTAAAGTCTTTGCTTTATTAATTTGAGTTATCACTTTCAGCACATAGTAGATTTCCATAGGTAGTTGGGTCTATTTCTTGATTTTCTATTCTATTTTGTTGTATTACATTATTCTGACCATTTGTGAGTAGCACAGTGTTTTCATACAGAAGCTTTGTAATATGTTTTGAAATCTGATAGAAATAATTCTCCTTGATAGCTCTTTCTTTTTAGTATTTTCCTATTTTTGCTTATTTATTTTTCCATACAAATTTTAAAATCGACTTTCTAGCTCTATAAAAATTTTGTTGGTATTTCCTTTGAAATCATTCAAAATTTATAAATTGCTTAGGCACAACAAAACTTTTGATGACTTTGAAATTGCTAAGCAAAACAAAACAAGTGTCTTTCAATTTTTCAAGTTTACATTTTTATCTATAGGGGATATAATTTATAGTCTTTTTGATACAAGTTTTTAAAGAAAAGAATGGTATTATCATAGTAGCTGATGTTTACAATTCTCTCAGGGAAAGAGCTGTCTTTGATTTGTAAAGGAATATCTTTATCATTGTGTTGGATAGAAGAGAATAGTGGATGCCGCAAGGTATCAGATAGAAGAGAAATTGCATTATAGACAGAGAAGAATTTCCAATTCTTGGGAATAATTCAGAACAAAGTAGAAAGAAAGAAAATTGATAGGCAGAGAACTGTAGAGACAGAAAAGCGGTAGACAGTTGTGCAAGACATGTCAGCCCTGTCCCACTCAGGTCCCCTCTGGAACTCTAAAAATCCTCTGAAAGGTCTACCAGAGTCCCAAGAAGGTACTGAGTTTCATTCCAGGGAATAGAGTGCATACAGAGAAGCAGAAATGTAGTGGTTCATGATCCAGAATCAGAAAAAAACCACATCAGAAGTTCCATGGCACTTTGTTGAGATCTCAAAGAACGCCTCACATATCCAACTGGGGGGAGGGAAGCAGGGTGTTAAATTAGTTTTTAACACACTGACTGCTACACTAGAAATTTTTTTTTTCCCCTGGGGCCCACAGTGTTTTTATTATGAAAACAGAATGCAAACTTCAAAAACAAAGTGGTCCTTTCTAATTTAATAAAAAGTTTGTTATTTTTTATTGTTTTCTGTGCATGAGTTATATACAACTTGAAAAATAGTTCACAAGACTCCCAAGGTGAAGAGACATGTGAGTTGCATATGCTTCATGAGCCCTCAGGCTCAAAACTACCATGAGTTAAATACAACTCGCAGGGCAGTTAATGTGTTAAATTGGTTTAAATTCGTTTCACCTAGATATTTAGAGGCAGTGTGGCCATCTGGGAGTCTGGATTGTAAGAATAAATAAGAAAGAAACTGTGTCATAGGTAGTATTTTAGATACTAATTAAAAATCAAGTCAAGGTTGGCTATGATAGTTAATTTCAGGTATCAACTTGACTGGATTAAAGGATACCCAGATAGCTGGCAAAGCATTATTTTGGGGTATGTTTGTAAGAGTGTTTTCAGAGGAGATGAGCATTTGAATCAGTAGATGGCTGGCACCATCCAATCAGTGGAGGGCCCAGATAGAACAAAAAGTCAGAGATAAGGCAAATTCATGCTCTCTCTCTCTCTCTCTCTCTCTCTACTGGAGCTGGCACACCCATCTTCTCCTGTCTTTGGACATCGGAACTCCAGATTTTCTGACCTTCAGACTCTAGGACCTGTGCCAGCAGCCCCCAAGATTCTCAGGCCTTAGACCTTGGAGTGAGAGTTACACCATTGGCTCTCCTGTTTCTTTGCATTCGGGCTTAGAGCTGTGCCACAAGCTTCCCTGGTTCATCAGCTTGCAGGTGGCATATCATAGAACTTCTCAGTATCCATAATGGCATGAACCAATTCCCCTATTAACCTCCCTCTCATATGTCTCCATCTCTATCTATTTATCTATTTCCTATTGGTTCTGTTTCTCTGGAGAATCCTTAACTAATACAATGGTATTGTCCCAACGTCTAGACAGTATGATGCTCTTAGGGTTGTGTAGGTAAATATATTAATATATATGTGGGTAAGAAATTCTCTCCAAACTGAGGAAGGGCAACTTTGCAGTACCATGATTGGCAATAAGATAGTAACAGCTAACAGTTTTTGAATATATATTTCATGCAATATCCATGGTAACCGTTTGGAATAACTACTATAGATCTACCAAGCTTACAGATTAGGAAATTAAAGTTCAAGGGGAGAAAGTAAATTGCCTGATGTCACACAGCTAGTAAATAGCAAAACTGGGAGATAAGTAATTAAATTTGATTCCAGAGTGCAAGAGGCTAAACTGCTATGCTGGTGCATCCCGATCTGTTACTACATCTGGCTAGATGGAGGCCCACAAACTTCAGGATAGATGCATAACAAGTAGAAATGACATTTGAAGGAGGACTAAGTGGATTTAAAAAAAAAAAAAAGGTCAAGGATGAACTGAAAAAGTCATTCAGTGCTTCTCTTGTCCTGCCAAAAAATAGAAGAGCATCAGCCAAGAAATAAATCATATATGTAAGTGACACTTGGTAGAGTAGCCCTTTGAATAGCTTCTCTGTTCTAGAATCAGCTGATCCTTCAGCAGAAGGTCATTAGATCCTGTCTTTTCTCTTGTCTAGGATAAGAGTTGCTCTTTTGGGAAGAACTAAAAAAAAATGCATGAAAAAGAAAACGAAAAAAATTATTTGCAACATATTTACAATTTCTGTTGTATTTGGGAGAAAAAAATATCAGGTAGTTTTTTACTTTTTTTAAATCTGCCTGAGTTTGCCATTGTTAGCTCTGAAGGCACTGCCACAGGGTTGCTTAATATCATTGTAATTAATCCATGCTGTATAATGTCTCATTTTTTCAATGTATTTTTATTGAACACTGCCAAGATGCAATAAAAGAAAATTAAAATAACCGAGGAGGCATAATTTATGGCATTTTTTTTCTGAAGCATGCTTTTAAATAACGTTCAGTCAGAGCATGTCATCCAAAGCATTTGGGGATTACACATTGTATTATTAATAAATGGTTTGGGTAAGATGAATTGTGTTAGCAGAGGGAATGAAAGTTAGATGTATATTTCATAGTGTGAAGAAATGTCTTCTGGGGGAGGGTATGGGACATTCTTCATCTGTCAACAAAGGAACCCTGGAGATCTTAGGGGAAAGACACTGGGAAATACTCAAAGATTCTGTAGATATTGAGAGTTGGAGCCACACCCAGTATCAAATTCAAGTGAACTTTGACTTAATAGAGAAGGATGACCACCAGACTGCAAGTGGGATGTAAAACCAGATATCGCCAATGCGTACTTCCTTCCTGCTCCTTGGAGGATGTCATGTCCCAAAGATCCTGTGATAGATAAAATAGTTCTCTGTCCATAGGACAATTCTTATGGCTCTTATGGAGTTCCTTATAAACATCATGGCTCCTTTAGGGTTATGTCTGGATATCTGCTATGCAAAAGATCTTGTTTCCTCATGTGGAGGGAAACAACAGAAGATGAGAATGGATTATACGTGGATAAGAAACAAAGTAACAAGGACTGAAGGGAATTCATTTTCTTTCAAGATCTGCAGAGCTAAGAAAGAAATGAGGTACATAAAAGGCAGGAAATAAAATTCCAAAAGCTGGTGGCTTGGAAAAAGAGGCACCAGCTCCTCAGAGAACAGACAGTGGTACTGGAGGTGGGGGCAACTGATGGACTTATTGTGAAGAGAATCCAGACTAGCCATATGGGGGGAATATACAACCATGAAGTCAGCTCAACCCAAAATGGAACCTTTGTGTATGTGCGTTTTAAAATTTTGACATGTAATATAAAGGAAGGACAGTGCACAATTTATAAGCATGTAACTTGGTGAATTTTTACAAACTAAACCCATCCATATAAGAAATAGAACATTAACAGTACCCAGAAGTTCTACCCATGCTTTCTTCTGGTCACTATCCCTCAAAGGCATCCACTACCTTGACTTCTAACAGTACAGGTTAATATTGCATGCTTTGTACATTATATAGGTGGAATCATATTTTCTTTTGCATCTGGCTTCTTTCACTCAACACTATGTTTGTAAGATACGATTTGTAACTATTTTAGGATCATTCATAGATCCTTTTTATTCTCATTGCTATGGTGTATTCCATTGTGTGAATAGAACACAAATATTTTTTATCCATTCAAACACCTGATTAGAATTTATATAGTTTCCAGTGTTACCTATTTTAAAAAAATCTTCTAGTTTTTGTCTTTTTTTAAACTTTTGTACACATTTCTCTTAGATACAGAACTGAGAGTGGTATTGTTAGTTTAGAGGGCATAAAATATGTCCAGCTTAAGTAGATACTGCCAGTTTTCAATATAGTTGTATCAAATCACCTTCCCACTATCAGAAGAGGAGAATTGTGATTGATAATTCTGATGAAAACTTGGTATTTTCCATCTTCAACAATTTAATGCTTTTAAAGATTTTTTAGTGCTGTCTTATTACAGTTTTAATTTGCAATTCTCTAATGATAAATGAAGTTGAGCACTTTATGTGGTTTCATTGGCCATTTGGATATCTTATTTTGTGAAGTGTCTAATCATCTTTTCTGTCCATTTTTCTAGTGAAATATGACTGCATGTTTCTTATTCAATTTTGGGAGTTAATGATAAACATGATTACTCTGTCCAATATACCCAAATATCTTCTTACTCCCTCTCCCTGCATTTCCATTTTAAATTTCTGTTTTTTAATTAACCAAAGTTATCAATTTTAATGTAACAGAATTTATTAGTTCTTCTTTTTTTAGTTAGCGCTTTGCTTGTCATTATTTAAGGAAAATCTAGTCAACTCCAAAGTAATAAAGTTTTTCTCCTATACTTTCCTTTACAGCTTTCATTTGTCCTTAATGCAGGTCTGCAACCAATATGGCTATCGTTAATATTTTTATATATGGTATGAAGCAGAAATTCATTTTTCTCTTGTATGGATATATAATTTCCATAGCCTCATTATAAAAAAGACCATCTTTTTCCACTTTTGTTATAAATCAGGTTATCAAGTAACTGTGGATCAGTTCCCAGAAGCTCTATTTCATTGTTTATCTTTTTAATTTTTGTGCCAAGACCATTCTGTATTATTCGCTATACATATTTTTTATTTTTATTTTTTATTTCAGCATATTATGGGGGTACAAATGTTTAGGTTACATACTTTTCCCTTGTCCCACCTGAGTCAGAGCTTCAAGTGTGTCCATCCCCCAGAGGGTGCTCATCTCAGTCATTATGTGTGTATATACCCATCTCCTCTTCCCCCCTCCCATCTGCCTGACACTCAATGAATACATTTTTAAAAGTCTTCATATTCATAGTGTAAGTCCATCAACTTTGTCCTTCTTCAAGATTATCTTGGCTATACTTGGCCTTTACATTTCCATGTCAATTTTTAGAGTGGATCAATTTCTGCAAAAACTACTGGGATTTTTATTTGAATTGTGTAGTATTTATGCATTAATTTTGCAAGAAATAATGTTTTTATAGCATCTTGTCTTGCCAATCTATAAACAGGTCCTATCCCTCATTTTATTTAGGTATCCTTTAATTTCTCTCAATTATGTTTTATAATTTTCAGGATAGGCAGAAATCTTGTGCATATATCAGTAGAGTAGCTCCTAGGTGATTGAATTTTTAGTGCTAAAATGAAGTCGAGACTAGAAGCAATGAAAATGTCCTTTAATAGAAGAATAAATGAACTGTGGTATATTCATACAATGAAATATTGTATATTTCAGTGATTACAAGAAATGAGCTAGCAAGCTATAAAGATAAGGATGAATATTGCTAGAAGGAAAAAAGCTAATCATAAAAGTCTACATATTGTTGATAATAATTATATGACATTTTAAAAAAGGCAAAACTATAGTAATGGTCAAAAATTGGTTAGGGCTTGGGAAAAGGAGAGCAAGGGAAAGGATTGAATATATGGGTCACAGGGGACATTTGGGAGCAGTGAAACTATTCTTCATAACTATCATATTAGATACATAATACTATGTATTCATTTAAAACCATAGAATTTTACCAGGCAGACAAAGAGTAAACCTTTATCTATTTATATGGTAAAAAATAATTTAGGAGATTGGAAATCCCAAGAGAGAGTAAAGAAAGTGATAAAACAATCTAACTATATTATAAATATGTAAGTAACTTTACTGAATAGGGTAGAAAAAAGTGATAACCTGCATAACCTTTAAATTGAGTGGTGTCTGTGATACTCAAGGCAAATACTGAAGGAAACTGTACAGAAGCACTGTACTCTAGCTGATAAAGCTGTTTCCCGTGAAGTTATGAGTTAACCATTCTGGTAACCACTACACATGTTTCCTGGAACTAAACAATTAAGGGAATAAATCATGGGGGCAAAAACCACATTTTTCACTGGTGAAGAGGTGAGGAAGCTAGAATGATCTATGTGATAATGTATTAGAGATGGCTACATCAGCATGCACTCGTGTTTCGTCTGATATCAATACACATGGTTAGATGTAAAAATATTTACAGATATTACTATATACATGGTTTCAATGCACATATTTTTACTTTCTCTGTCAACTGAAGCAGCCCAGAAACAATACCCCAGGAGCAACAAGCTTACATAGCATTCAGAACTTGGTTTCTAATACCATTCTTCCATTAAAAAAAAAAAAAAAAGCAGGGCTCCTAAGAGACAATGCTTGTTCTATGAGTGGGCAGAAAAGAGAAATGTAATAATGAACCTAGAGCAACTTGTAGTATTAGAAAGTACAAAAATGCTAAAAAAAAAAAAAAAGACAATGATGATATTATAGTGTGTCAAAAGAAAACAGAAGCCAACTGAAAAAGGATCCAATGACCAAAACTGGAACAATTTGAGCAACAGAATAAAATAGTATTGGACTATATCCTAAAGTGTAAAATAAATATTCATGAGTCCATACTGACATAAAAATTGAATAAATAAATGGGAGAGAAGAGGCAAATTTCCTATGTAGAAGAATTCCAAATAATGTATGTGCATAGTGTGTCCTCAAAGAGGTGGGGCAGAACTCTCCACTCCTTAAGTGTGGGTTACACATAGTGACCTTCTTTCAAAGAGCAGAGTAGGGAAAGAGGGAAGGAGAAAGGAAGGGAAACTTTGAAGTGGAGAAACCTGACAAGCATTGCCTTAGCCAGGTGATCCAGGTCAACACCATCCGTGATAAGTCATGTTAACAGTATGCCTCTTTGATATAATGTGATGAAAATAACATTATATCTCTGTGTCCTTTGTCTTATCCAACCTACCAAAACAGTCTAATAGTGAGAAAAGCATCATACAACTCCCAATTGATAGATATTCTGACCATTACTTGATAAAATTATCAAGGTCATCAAAAACAGGGAAAGTCCCAGATTCTATTGCAGACCAATGAAGCCTAAGGAGAAATGGCAAATAAAAGTAACACAATGGGGGTATACTCGATGGGATTCTAAAGCAGAAAAAGTAAATTAAGGATTTAAAAAAAAAAAAAAACTAAGGAAATCTTAATACGATGTGAACTTGAGTTAATAATATTGTTTCAATACTGGCTCATTAATTATAAACAAATGTACCATTCTAACTTAAGATGTTAATAATAACAGAGGAAGCCATGGAGTGGGAGTATATGAGAATTCTGTGTTATTTTCACAATTTAGTTTGGAAATTTAAAATTGTTCTAAAATGAAAAATTATTTAGTAATTTGAGCACCTTTTTATTATTTATTTTTCTTATTTTATTTCTTATTTCTTATTCCTTGTTTATAGGCTACTGATTAAGTTCTATTATATGTTTCTATAATGACCTTGAATCCAAGGAACTCACTTAATTCACTTATTAAATGTAATCTTTTCTTATATTTGTTTTTGGTTTTCTTGGTACAAAAATCACGTCATCTGAGAATTATGACAGTTTTGTTTCCCCAATTCTAATCCGTATGACTTCTTTCTAATTTGTTTCTCTTATTACACTTGTTTAGACTTCCAGTACAGTCTATAATTTTCTTTTCTGTAATATTCTTGTCAGGTTTGGGAATAAAAATTATACTTGTCTCAGGAAAAGACAATTAGAGTTTGTCCTGTGTTTTTTATTGTTCAGAAATGTTTGCTCAAGATTGATGATATTTTTTTCTTAAATATTTGAGAAAAAAATCACCAATGAATTCATATGGATTTGGGGTTTTCTTTGGTGGAAGTTTTCTTATTTAATAACACTCTCAACTTCATTAACAGACATAAGAATCTCCAAAGCTCTATTTATTTTACCATAACATTTGGTCAGTTTTATTTTATTGAGTATTTTGTTTGCTTTGATAAATATATTTAAAAATATTGGTATAACTTTTTCATAATATGAAGATTATAATATTTTTATGCCTGTAGGATTTGTAGTGCTGCTCCCATCTTTCCAGTCTGAAAGAATGGGAAAGCAATAAAGGATGAACATATCAGAAAATATAAATATAAAACCATTGAGTATCTACAGTAATGACAATAGCAAAATCTTGAGGGGCTTTTAACATGAGCATGACAATATACAATAATGATAGAAAATAATGCAAGAAGGTTAAATATTTGGGTAACTTTGTAAGGTTCTCAAAATGTTCAGGACATAGTTAAAGTACTGATATAATGTAGACTGTATACATTAAAGATGGATTTTTTACTCGCCATCAAACTGGTACTAACTGATCAACACTAGGTTGATCACATGGCAGAAATACTCTCTAGGGATTAGGGGGATGGGGGCAAATCTATAACTAAAGGACACGGGGAGCACTAAAGGGAGGGAAGGGCATGCCTTTAACCCGCACTTGGGTGAGGCAAAGACATAAAGTGTAACTGTAATGTTTGTACCCTCACAATACCCTGGAATAAAAAAAAAAAAATTTTTTTTTAAATTTCTAGGTAACACACTATAAGACAAATATTAATAAGTAAATAATGAAAAAATAAAATGAAATGAAATACCAAGAAAATGTATGGATCAATGGAAAAGTGGTGAGAAATGAATAATGAAGTAAATAAAAGATTTTTAAAACAGGAATATAACATGCCTAATACCAAACTTGTAAGCATTTACTTTAAATGTGAATGAAATAAGGACTCCAATTAAAGAGGAAGATTTTCAGACTGGAAAAACAACTATACTTTGTATAAATGAAATACATTCAAAATACATAAGACAGAAGTTAAAAGGAAGGAAACATCGTGTACCATTCAAGAACCAACAACAAAATTTATGATATAATTATAGTAATATCAGAAAAAGAAAATGCTAATAAAAAGATATATTAAAAGTCAAAAACAGTGAGAGTCATGAGGGAAAAGATCATTCTAACAAGCATGCATCGCAATCATACATTTGCATGCACATAAATAACACTATCTCTAACAATTTATAGGACTTAATTAAAAAATTCAAAATTCCACAAAAGATACTGTTAAGAAAATTAAATGATATCCACAGATTGTGAGAAGATATTTGCAAATCATATATATATCATTACATAAAATAAATGACTTGTGGTCAAATTATATAGAGAACTCAAAACTCAATAATAAGAAAATAAAAATCCACATTAAAAAGTAAAAACATTTGAGCAGACACTTCACAAAATATGCTATATGGATAGCAACTAGACATAAGAAAAAATCCACAAATTAACCACTAGTGAAATGCAAGTTAAAACCATAATACAATTCTGCCACACACTATCATAGCCAAAATTAGAGACTATATTAAGTGTTGTCAATGATGTGATGAAATGAGAACCCTTATACTTTTTTCAAGGAAATATAAAATGACATACACAATTTAGAAAATAATTAGAAAGATCATTAAATATTGAAGTATACACAGTAAAACAGTAATAGTAAAATATTGATGTGAGTGAAGTGTTTAAAATTTTCTAATAATCGCTATACATTTCAGAATAATCATAGTAAAATGTTGGAAAACTGTAACAATAATTAGAAGAGAAATTTGTCATCAAAATTCAAATTTAAAAAATAAAGTCCGAATATTGTAGATCTCAGGTTACCACTGTGGAAAAGAGCTAAAGAAAAGCAAATTAAAACTATAGAAAGTAGAAAAAATGAAATAGACATCAATAAAATAGATACAATTGATATAATGAAATCAATTTCTTAAAAAGGAGATTCAATAGATAAATCAACAAAGCCAAGAGTTGGTTCTTTGAAGGGATTAAAGCAATAACAAAATTCTATAAATCCTGATCAAGAAGAAACAAGGAAGAAATAGAGCAGAGAGACAGAGAGAGAGAGAAAGCAAGGTAAATAGAACACCTACATAGTCTTTAATGTCTGGTTTGCCTTTTCACTTTCTTAATAAGGTACTTTGATAATTATATGTTCTCATATTTAATAAAACTTATCCATTAAGAACATCTGTTTATCAAAGTACCCCATCGAAAAAGTGGAAAGGCAAGCCAGACTCAAAGAATATATTTGACAAGAGAATGTGTCTTGACAACATCTATATGTAGAACACATAAATAATTTTCAACATCGGTAATAAAAAATCCAATCTAATTTAAACATGGGGAAATTCTGAAGAAAACAGAATAACCAAATGGCCAATAAGCATATCAAAAGTTGCCCAACATCACTAATCAGGAAAATGCAAATATCAGCATAAGGCGATGATACCAGTACAAACCACCAGGTGAGTAAAATATAAAGACTAACAATGTCAATGCTGATAGAAATGGGAGCAATCATCAAATATTGGTGGGAGTGTAAATGACTCCAATCACTTGGGAAAACTATTTTGTAGAATTTATTAAAAGTAAGCACACACCTAAATTATAGCCCAACATTTTCACTCCTAGGAACATACCCAAGAGAAATGAGTACATAAGTCCACCAAAGGATTAGTGTAACTTTATCCACAATGGCCAAAAAGTAGAAATATTACAAATGTCCATCAATAGGGGAATGGATAAATTTTTGCATACTCATAGAAAGAACAAGTTACTAGTACACATAACAACATGAATGACACTCAAAAAATTTTTTAGCCAAAGAAGACAGAAACAAAAATAGTACACAACATCATTTTGCCTGATGCTCAGGAACGGGTTAAAATAATCCATGAGTTAGAAAATTTAACCCAATATTACCTCTGTGGAGGTACTGACTTGAGATGAACATCAAGGGACCATCTGGTGTTCTGGAAATAGTCTATATCTTGAACTTTTAGTATTTACCTAGGTGATTAAGTATGAAGAATTCATTGAGCTGTGCATATAAGATTAGTTTACTATGCAGGTTACACTTAATTAAATGAATGAATAAAGGAAGTAGGAGTGTATGAATGAATGAATGCGTGAATAAATTGACATCTTCTATGCTACCTGATCTTGTACATATTAAGCACTTGACCACAGTACATCAAGTGAATATAGGTTGGAGCTGTCCATCATGTGCTGAATATTATGACATCCATTTCACTGTGAAGCAGGTGCAACAAAATTCAGTGACCATGGAATCCACTCATAGTACCATGTACTGTATCACTTAGACATTACTGGTTAATAGAATATGAAAATGACCTCATAAAAGCATATGTAAGGTACCAGATAGGGATGGCCCTCTGAGAGGTTAAGGTACTGCTCTTTAAAACTTGTTTTATACATTGAAACAACAACTATTATATGAAGTAATTTCCCTAGTGGGTAAAATATGTGGGCAAGAAATCTGAAAGTGAAATTAGGAATGGGTCTACCCATCACCCCAGTGATAGATACATTTAAGGGCTTTATTCTCTGCTATATTAGAAATCCAGTTTTCCAAGGTGAGAAAGTTTCTGCTAAGTGACAAAATGAAAGTTCTATTAAACCTGAGAATACAGTTGCTTATTGGTCATTTGGTCTCCTACTGTCATCATATAAGCAGGCAGAGAAAGTAGTTGCTATTCTGGCAGTGGTAATCTTCCCAATTATCAGAAGTTCTTGCTGCTGCTACATAATGGGAATGAAGAGATATGTCTATAATTAGGGTATTCACTGGGATATATTTTTAACTTCCCTCCCCAGCAATAACCATGAACAGGCAGCTACAACTACCAGAGTTTGACAAAGCCATAATAAATAGATCATTTCTCATAGGAATACAGGCCTGGTTTATGCCACAGGCTAATCAATCTAGACTAGCCAGAGTACTGTACAAGTTAGAATGGTTGGTTGGTTGAGGAGGGAGAGTTTGTATTCACAGTGGATGCCTTAGAAACAACTGCGGCAACAGGAAGTATACTCTTTCTCTCTCTCTCTGCCTTCCTCCCTCCCTCTCTCAGTGGCAGGATAGTGCTGAGGTGCATGGTGCAGGAGACAGACTGTAATAGATGCCGTGATGTCCAGCATATATGCTCTCTAAACCACGCTGTCTTCCAACTGTAATCACATGCCTCTCTTTGCCTGAAGTGTTCTCTGACCACTTTTGCCTGCTTTGCCTACATGTTCAGTATCCCCCGGGAGCAACCTTCAACATAGGACTAATGGGTAGTAATAGACAAATACACATGCTTTCTCATTCTTTGGGTGAAATAACTTTGAGCCATACGTATTACGCTGGCTTCAAGAGTTCTCTGGAAGGAATACGCTTCATACATCCAGCAGTACTTTATTTGACAATGCATCCTCTATTGATTAACCACCTCCTCATAAACAATATCTTTCCTCACTTCCCTTTCAATTATGTCTTAGGATAACTTCCCAGATAAAAGAACACCTAACAGAGTACAATGTCATTAAGTTTCTTTTGCCTTTGGGGGCTTTTTTTTTTTTTTTTTCCAGACAAGGTCTTGCTCTGTTGTCTTGCCCAGGAGGATGGAGTGCAGTGGCGCTGTCATAGCTGACTGTAACCTTGAACTCTTGGGCTCAAGTGATTCTCCTGCCTCAGCCTCCTGAGTAGAGTAATTGGGACTGGAAGCACAAGCCACCAACCCTGGCTAATATTTTTTTTTTTTTCCTTAGTTTTTGTAGAGACAGAGTCTCGCTATGTTTCCCAGGCTGATCTCAAACTCCTGGCCTCAAGCAATTCTAACACCTTGGCCTGGAAATGTTTATTTTTAACAAAACATTGAGTTAAAGAGACAGAGACTGAAGCCCCAGCTTCAGTAACTGAGTGACCTTGGAAAAGTCACATAACTTCCGTGGATTTCATTTTCTTGTACTTTAAAATGAACTTTTAATGATTCAATACCGGTATTCCATAATTCAATTATTTACATTAATCTATAAAGGATTGAAATGTTGTGTTTTTCTGTTCTCTCCCTCTTTCTTGTGATCCTTCCAGGCATGGCCTCTGCACCACATCATTTTCAAATGTATTATTCAAATTATATTTTTGTCTTGTTACTATGGTGATCAGTGCAACTCAAATCCCTTAGATAGGAGTGCTGAATTTTGTTCACATCAAAAATAACACTTATTGTTCCTACTGCATCTTTTGGGGAGCAGAGAAACCTAAGAGCTGGTGGCTGGTCATACTTGAGAATCTGAACACACGCTGAGATCTTCTGCACTAGGGAAGCAGAGGCATGGAAGAAAGATGTCAAGGTAGCAGCACCCTTAGTAATTGGAAAGTGAGGTTGTACAGATGGTCAGTGATTCTCTGAGACTTTGGAGGAACTTACTACATCTTGACATAATTTCAGCAATGAACCAATTAACCAAGTAGTGAATTTCAGCTTCTGGAAGATACAAAAAGGCTTTAAAACTGCAATGAAATTTCAGGCTAGTTTTTCATAAGCATAATTCTTGTTTCTCTAATGTCAAATAATAGGCACACACGATTTTGCCTCTACTAATCTCTCCAACCACTTCCTGTAATACTTTCCCCTATGACTTCACAATGGAAATGGGCTCCAGTCTTCAAAACGAGGACAAGTCCTTAAAACGAGGACTTTTATTCTTCCGAAGTTACAAAATGACAGTCCTCGGGCTGGATGTGGACACAAAAGGATTCTGTAATTAGAGTGACCAACTGTGCCAGTCTGCCTGCCTGAGATGCAGGACTTTTTAGTACTAAAACTGGGACAGTCCCAGGCAAATCACAACAGGCTTGTTACTCGAAATTTTCTCTCTGAATTATACAATATTTAAAAACATACATTTTTGAATCAATGTCTTACATATAAAAAACAAGAAGTTCTACATAGTTTTTCGGAATTTCAATTTCTCTTGCAAAATCCTACTTGACAACATTGGATCTTCAAAGCCTCATAGCAGCGAGTATTTGAATCGTGGCTGTTTGCTTTGTAGACTGGGCCAAAGCTCTTCCCTTTGCCGCTGTTCTCTCCTTCCCTACTGTTTACCAACAGTGAGGCTGGGACACGATCTTCTCCCTTGTGCTATTTTTCTGACCCTTGGCAAATTTCACCTATTTGTTACCCCTAGAGGTTTTTGAGATCATAACCTCTGTTTTGTAAATATTTTATTTTTATATATTTTCTAGGAACACCCATCTCTACCCCTCTTACCTTTTAAGACAATTCAAACATCATTTGACACATTCTAACACTTGAGTTGATTATCCTTTACTTTTTCCTCTCTGCTTATCCATAGAATATTAATCACATAATGGCTCAATTATTTATTAATATTTCTCTGTCCTCCATGAAGTCATCACAGAGAGAGAAAAAGAGAGAGAAAGAGAGAGAGAAACTATTAATAACATTTAAACATTTTCTAGATCATGAATTCACTTTGAATATAAGATTTGTAAATGTAAATTGAAGGAGGAAGTAGGTATGTGCACTAGCATCAGAGTATGGAAACACTTTATTTAGAAAGTACAATCCTTCTAATGAGAATGTACATTTGTAAAGACAATTCGGATAGCAGTTTGAAAAAGAAAAAAAAAACTATGTTCCTAATGATTCATCCTTTTCACTTCTCAGAATCTACCTTAGAGAAACACACTTGTGACCCAAAAAATATCCAGAGTGATGATTATTTTAGCATCTGTTCAAATTGCAAAGATTTGGAGAATTTGGAAGCAAACAAAATGACCAAAAATGGAAGAACAGCTAAAGAATTTGTGATATGTCCATATTATAAAATATTCTACAGAGTTAAAAGAATAAGGTAGATCTTTACCTTCTATATAAAGATCATGTCACTTGGCAATTCAAAAGAGAAAACAGTGGAACATAATATGCAGTATGAAAATATTACATAAACACACATAAAACTGAGACTCTGTATGTATGTTAGGACATGTATACAAAAAGAGTCTAGAAGGAGACACATCAAACTAGTAAAAAACAAAACAAGTAACTCCGGGATGAAAACAAGATTTTGAATGTCATCTAAGGAGATTTTATATATATATATATTTCTTCTCATGGGGAGAGGGGAAATTTAAAATACAGAAAAAAATAAGAACATAAGCATCATTATATCTACAGCTAACTAACAAGCATTAACTATTGCATTTTGATTCCACTTTATCGTCTGTGAAAACAATGCCTGTTTATTATAAAGATTTCAATGTTCCATGATGCACCTAAAAGTAACCACACATATCACACCACTCAGAAAATAACCATCATTTATATTAGGTGGACATAATTCCAAAAGAGATGGATAGATATACAGGGATTATTTTGTAAGTATAACTTTTATACTGTAGAGAGATTTATTTTAAATAAAAAGCATTAATTTCAATTTTATTTAGCTTAACAGAAGAGAGTAAATTAAAGATGTTCTTGAATTTAAAATATACTATGCATTACCATAGAGAGATATTATTTCCTGAATTATAGCTAAATTGTAGCTTAAGGGTAAGAAAAAATAAGTTAAAAATCCACCAGGAAAACTTTCTTTAACCTGTGCTTCAGCTTAATGCAGTACCAATTCACTCCTACTGCGAAAAATAAAGATAGCAGACAACTCAAACTTGTCCCTCATCCTTTACCTCTTACCTCCTGGTATTTTAAGCTGCACTGTTACTTTACACTGTCAACTTTCTTTTAACAGTCCATTCTGCAAGCAAAATTTGACACAGTTTCATATATAAGTTTATTAATGGCCCATCATGCATCCTTTTGGCAGAGTTTATCCATTGCTGAGGGATCTTTTTCTTAATATCTTAAACCACAAGTTTTGATCTTTGGATATTTTTCATTAGGATTCATGGATGCTTCATTCCATGGAATATTTCATGTTTTAGACTGTCTGCCTCTTGCCTTTATATTTGAATACCTTAAGGGATTATAATATTCTTGTATCATACTAATCATACTTTCTTGTCTTCAGAACATTGTTACTATAGAGAATTCTGAGGCCCAGCTGATTTTTTTTTTAACCTTGTAAGTAAAAAAAAAAAAAAAATGCCTAAAATGTCTGTCTCTATTGTTGAAGCTCAGTAGTTTAGCTGGCAGCTTAAATATTTTATATCAAATTTTTATGGAATATTTAATAATCTTTTAATATTTGGATACGGTTTTTTAAATCAAGGATATGTGTTATTATATATTTAAATTAACTGTTTTATATTTACTCAAATATTTTAATTCTCCTTATATTGGAATGTATCTTGTCAATTTAATTTTTTTATGTATTTCTGTTGTAATTAGTTTAAATCTTCCCTTTTTGTCAGTAATTCAATTCAAAATGATGTAGATTTTGTTCCTTTCTTCCATTCATTTATTACTTTTGATGTTTTCAATTTCATACCCAGATCTGCAGTGCTCTCTGCCTACTTATTCCATCCTCCTCTTGTCTTTCAGTTACTGATTAAATTAAAATTATTTTTATGGAGTAACATAGAATGAAGAAATTGTGAATAATTTCCCTCTGTTTCTTGAAATATATTTTTCTTTTAGATCTGATTGTTTTTATTTTTTCATGATTTCTTTCTTTCCTTCTTTCTTTTATTTTCTTTCTTTCTTTTTTTCCTCCATAGCTTCCCTTGGTAGAGGGAACCCACGGAAATTACATCAGTTCCACATCTAATTTTGTCACCACGAAGTCTCAGTCTTTGCCAGAGGCAGCCTGTTTGTTCCTTTTTCACCAGCTTGCAATTCTCTTAATTAAAAAAAAAAAAAAGTGGGGAAACTTATAAATATTAGTCATGTTTCTTTCCCAACTGGGTGCATTAGTAGGAATCCTCAGAATGTGTAGACACACAAAGACTGGCGGTGGGGATCCAAGAAGAAGAAAAGTCTCACAGTGGCTTCACTTTACAATCATCTGTTTCTTTCATATGCCATCTGTTTTTGAAGACTCTCACATGCAATTCTCAATCTCAGATGCATGTTAGACAATTCATTTGAGAGTTAATTTTTTCAATGCTAATTTCTAGGTCCTATCCCTAGGTCTAAATCAGTAAATTTGATTTGATAGACCTGGAGTGGGATCCAGGCATCCTTATTTTTTGATGTTACCTAGGAAATTCCAATAACCAGACAAGTTTGGAGCTCTTGCATTATTCTATACCTCTCTCCTTATTTGCTTGCTATTTGCTAATTACTCTTATAGGGATGGCGCTTTTTTTTTTCATTTAATTAAGGGTAAAAGAGACACAATATCAATTCATACTCTCAACTTTGAAATAACTTGCAATATGTAGAATAGCCTAACTCTATAGTAAATAGCACCCAGATCACAAAGCCCTAAAACAGTAAAGGTTGATTTCTCCTACATTCTACATGAAAAGTTCAACATAGATGTTCTCGACTGTGGAGCTCTCCTAAGTGGCTCTTCTTAAAGTGGTGGCTCAGAGATCATGGCTAACCAGGTTATGGTTCCACCATGTTCAACATGTGGTTTGCAAAGCATCCTGTCATCCTCCAGCTGGCAGATGGAGAAAGACAGAGGAAATGGAGGGAGCACACCCACTCCTCCGTGCCACTGCCCAGAAGTTGTTTTACGTGGAGTGAATTAAATGGAAGGCCAGTGGACCTTGATCTAATTCCAAACAAAGTAGATTTGGTGTCCAGCCAGTCAGTCTCTGCGACACAGACACTGTCATGTTTTAGCATTTTTTTTCACAGCAAAGATTCATTCATTATTTGCTATAACTAAATTTAGTTTTTAAAGTAAAGAAGAAATTAAATAATTTTGGCAAAGAGGTCTGGCAATGAAGAGACCAGGCTGCCTAGAAAAGAGAGTTTTCTGAAAAAGAGAAAAATAATGGCGGACTGTGTAGAATAAACAAAGGAGAGTCTAGACATCCATCTAGAGAGCTTACACTGGATATTTTAATAATTGGCAACAATGAACAGAAACAAAGTTTCTTGAGCAGGAGCAGAAACATTACACATTATGCCAATCAGAGTTAGAGTGTAGAAAATTAGACTAAATTTTTTTCCAAATTCCCCAAAGATATCACAAAACAGTAGTACATATGCAGAAGCAATAGCTCTTCTTGTCCCAATTTAGTCACAATGTCCTGGCAGAACAGATAATGCTCCAAAATCAATCATTCCTTTGACCTACAGGTGCAAAACTAAGGAGGTGGGAAAGTTTACTGGAAAATGAAAAAGCACCCAGAGGGCAAACCCTTTATCCCAACAAGAGCTTCCCGTCTTTTGCAGAAAAGAAAATAATAAAACAAGGTAAATAAGCTCCACATAATCTGGAAGGGAAGAATGGCTTTGATCTCTACAGGTATTTGGGAAAATACTGTCTGTTGAAACAAAGCCGACCTCTCTCCCCAAATTCCAGAGTGTCTAAGAGCAAACTGGAGAAGTTACACTCTGCAGCGGAATAACCTCACAATCCCTGTTTTCATTCTTCTCTACCATAAACTGATTTTTCAGAAGCACTGGGTGGGGTGGTTTCCCAGAATATAGTGGTGAGGATTGTAGGCTGGGCCCATGGGGTGACGCCAGCTCTGAGCACTGCTCCACCATCCAGACGCTGCATAAAGCCTCCCTGAGCACAGAGATAGCAGAGCTGAAATGTAGACCATGCTTACTCTTCTTACAGAGCTGGGAGCCTTTGCTTCCTGCTCCCCAAGGTGGTTACCATGGGGATTCTTTCACACTAGATGGGCAGGGTTTTCTAATTATCATTCTCGTAGAGAAAGTGTCCTTTTCTAATTTGCACAAAGCCTCCATATAGGCAAGCAATACACCTTCCCAAATAGCAACCATTTCTGGAGTATACTTGATCAGAAGCGAGCCCTGCCTTTGAGGTAGCAGGGCATATGCTTTATCATTTTATCGTTCTGGCCATAGCCAGGTTGAAGTGATGTTTTCTCTCCCCTATCACATTACAAGTGCATTTTCTTGCCAACAACAATATACAGGACTTCCCATATTTTTTTCTTAGGCCTATCAGATCCCTCTTTGGGTGCCATTAAGACAGCAGAGCCTTGGTTCTCCCATCCATATCCTAGGATAGTAATAGTTAATATTTTTGAAGTCTTTCCATAGACTGCTTTCTAATTAACCATTTTACATCCATTAGTTTACTTAGGCCTTGCAAGTAGTCTGTGAGGTAGATATTAATATTATTAGTACCGTTTCAGAAGGGCACCCACAGAGAAGTTAGGTAACAAGTGCATGGTCATGCTCCTGGTTTCTGTGACTCACGGGCCCATATACCAATCCAATTTTCTTTACATGCTTACTGTGGCGTTCCAGTGAGCCTTCACTGAGACTGTTTGCAATGTGTGCTATACGAAAGGAAAAACAGTATGTGATCACTGGTTGTTACCTTCTCTCTCAGTTCTCATCAGTGGTATGATATCAGGTTTGTCACAAAACCTCTTTGGATGCAGGTCATTTTGCTATACAATTGGGATTTTAATCCCTATTTTTTTCTTTACATTGTTTCTGGAAGGCCCTGATTGGTTTATTCATTTATTTTTACATGTCTTCAAAAATATTTTTGAATGCTCCTATGTGTCAGAAATTTTCTAAGTGCTGGGGATACAATGATAAACAAACAGACAAGAACATTGGCCTCCTGGAACTTACATTCTAGTGGGGAAGTCCAATAAGGAAGAATTAATGGGACAGGCAATGCCCACAGGTTCTCTCTAATCAAAAAGAATTGTGTGAGAAGAAGTGAGACAGGAACCTGAAAGCATGAGGGAAGGAGCCGTACTAAGCTCTGGGGAGACAATATTCTGGTTCAAGTCAACACAAATTGCAAAGACTGGTAAGAAAGAATGAGCTTAGTATACCTAAGAAACAATATGTTTAGTTAAGACCATGTATGTAAGAATGCCTTATAATTTATTATTCCTTCTGAATTGTACTTCATCTATTTATATTTTTAATTAAAGAAGCAAGTGGCAAAATTTTTTGAATTTCCTGCAGGCTAGTGAGTCATAGTGATCTTTTTACCTTTATGGATAATTTGGTGTCCTTCAGAATAACACTTCTTAGCAGGAGCTCCAAGAACACCCCAGCCAGTGGGAGAAGAATGTGAGAAGGGCGGTTGTTAACTAGAGGAGAATACAGAAAAGTGGGTGGGAGGGATGCTGCGTATTTGGTGCGTGTCTGTGGGTGAGAGACAGAGAGAGATTATGGAATTAGTCAATTATGTAGCAGGAAAGGGCACTTTCAGTATCCTAATATAAAATACAAAAGAAAAAGGACGTGGGGGAGGTCCATTTTATTTGACACTGAAAACAAAAACAATCCAGGACAGCACAGGAACCAGAGGATAATAGATTATTAATACAATGTATATGATTATAATAGCAAATTATTTAAATATGATTGCACCAGTATCATCTGCTGATATGGCCCGTTGTTATTTATATATTAATAGCTTGTTTCTTTTGTTCAAATTTGCACTTTTGTGGAAAATAGCCCCTACTCTCAACTTCCTGCCTACCATAGAGCAAGCACGAGTTTGCAGCATGTTATCCTGAACACCTGTTCACACTCGGTTGATTCAGGTTAGACACTAAAAGCAAACTATATTATTCTGTTTTCATCATTTTTTGTACTGAAAAAACAGTTTTCTTGTGGTTTCAATGTCCAGGGGAGAAGTAATAAATATCTGGAATCACTGGTGACTACATTTTCTGTCTAAGAATCAGAAAAATGGAAGGAAAAATTTTACATGAAAATGGAAGGAAGAAATGAAGTAGTTCTGGACAGGCAATCAGAGTCCAGAGACAAGGAGAGAATCCTGGTGGTGGTGAAGTCCCTGGGTCCAGCTGATCCCAAGGCTGGTAGATTTCCTATCCTTGGATTCCATGAGACAGCCTCATCCCCTAATTGCGTATTTCCTTTTTAATTTAAGGTAGTTGGTGTTGGGTTTCATTTTCTTGTAACTGAAGTGTACTCACTAGACTTTTCCATATATTTTCTAATTTGATCTTCACAGTATCTCTGTAAGGTTTATATTATTTTCCCCATTTTATGGATAAAAACTCTGAATTGAACAGTTTAAGAGAAGAGTAGATGGTCCACCTTCAACATGGTCTTAAGCATAAAACTCTGCAGAGGAAGATGAGATTAGATGTACGTATTGGCCTTGCATTTATAAAGATGTCTAATATGTTTATTATCAGATCAATCAGAAGGATTCTCAGTGATAGGTCTGGCACTTATTGCTGGCTGTGACAATCTTCTTCTTTGCAGAATTTATGTTGGTTGGTGTGTGAAATTACATACAGGGAAAGGACTGAGGGATAATACATGTGGCACTGTGCTTTCCACGGGAAATCCCATGTGTAAATTATGACCCATAATCGCTGCTGCTAGTGCCAAATCCCAGAAGAAATAGAAGTCTTTAAAAATGTGAACATAATAGCACAGCATCCAGAAGATGGCCTCCATCAGCACACATCTGCTCCTCTTTCTGCCTGGTTTCAGAAAAAATAAAAATGTGTCTATTTTCTCTCCAGAGCTAATCATTCCATCTATGAGTTTTAAATCTTCTCCACCTGCCCTTCTGGGGCTTTGCTTGGTTGCCTCTCCACTCCTTTATTTTCATCCATTTATCTAAATATCCTTTTAAATAGTTGAAAAGCATTCCAAGGGTCTCATAGTCCCCCTATAGCCTTATTTCTCTACTGCACTTCAAATAGGAAGTTCTTGAAAAATCGGTCCATCTGTTGTAGCCATGTATTTTTCAACACACTATAATCCAGCTTCTTTCCTCCACAATGTCACAGAAACTTCTCACTCCTTGGTCAAAAATAACTTCTTGCCAAAACTCAATGGCCTCTTTTCGGCCCTTATCCTTCTTATCCTCTGACATGACTTACCACTGTTGAATCTTCTCTCTTTCATAAACTGACCATTTAGCTTTTTCCCCCTTAATCTGTGCCCAGTGCCCAGTCTCCTCTGCAGGATTTTCTGCCTTTGTTCTTCATTTTCCTATCCCTTTCTTATTATTCCCTGGACCTCTTTCCTTTGCATTCCATAGTTAATCCATTGGCAAACACTTCTACTATTATGGCTTCATTAACTGCCCATAGTCTAATGATTCCGCAGCTTATGCCAAAACTTTCACATCCCACTACTAATTGGACGTCTCTCTCTGAGTGTAACACCAGAACTAAATACATTCTTTTTCCCCACGGTGAAAATGTACACCACCAACAAAGCCACTCAATTCGGAAACTGAGAAGTTACCTTTGACTCTTCTCTAAATTCCTTCATTTCCAAGTAAACACCAAATTATGGTTTCACCCTTCTAAATATATTTCCCACTTTTCCATTTCTGACGTCATAACGCTGGTTCATCTTTTGTCACACTCTCTGTCATACTATTGTTCATCTATTCCATCCTGCAGGTAGGTAGCAGGAGTCTAATAATACGTAACTCTAACCCTGTCAAACTTTTGCTTCCAATCCTTCAACAGATTCCTATTGCTTTTATAGTAATGTTTGGTGTCTTAATATCTTATCTCTTACACCAAAGTAAGGGATCATGTCTATCATGCTCACAACTGTGTTGCAGGGCCATAGCACAGCTCTTGCCACATAATAAGGGCCGGTTACATAAATTAAGCCATGATACCCTCATTTGCATTTTGGTAAATATCCTAAAAGGGCTACGTAATGGCAATACCTCAGAGTCCAGAGAAATTCAGTCCTAAATTCTACTCTGCTTCTAACTGTGTGACCCTGAAGCAATCAGAGGGTTTTGTAAACTGAGAACCAGCTTGTCTCCAAGGATCCAAGAAATCTGACCTTCTGGTTCCATTTGCTTACCAACCCTCTAATTTGTCTGTGTCAGAAGTCATAGATGAACAAAAGGAAAAAAAGCAAAAAAAAAAGAGTCAAAACTCACTAACATACAGAACCTTTAAAAATAAAATCGTTTTAACCAGTGCCTTTTTATTACATGAACATTTAGTAGTTGCATAGCAAAGAAACAGAAAATGTTCTCACCTCACCCTTTCTATTTAATTGGGCATCTAAACCACATATACCTGTTTTGAGTTACCACGTGTTGTCCACATAAATAAAAGAAAAGAGAATGAAGGTCTCAATACTTGCTAGCTTTGGTATAAACACCAAAATACACTATTACAAGTTTGTGGAGTGGCCACATTAATCCATTCATACCATCATTTGAAACTGTCATTCCTGCCAAAAGAGTTCATCAAGATGTGTACACAAATGTTTTTGAGTAAATGCGTAAGAGTATTAATCTGCAAAAAGGTAAAAATTGGCCTTAATTAATGTATAATTTCAAAATAATCAATGCATATTAATTCCTAAAAGAACAATCTCTACACAACACCTGATGGTTAAAAATATTTAGTGAAACGATTCACCAGTTGAGACTATAGAATCGTCTTAGTGTGTTTCTACTGCTATAAGAAAATACTAAAGACTGGGTAATACATAAAGAATTAAAGTGTATTCCTCACAGTTCTGGAGGCTGGAAAGTCCAAGATCAAGGTGCCAGCAGATTCCATATCTGGTGAGGACTCACTCTCTGCTTCCAAGAGGGCACCTCGTTGCTGCATCCTCCAGAGAGGACAAATGCTGTGTCCTCACATGGCGAAAGATGGAAGGGCAAAAGGAACTAACGCTTTCCCTTAAACTCTTTTATAAGGCATTAATCCCATCCATAATGGCAGAGCACTCATAGCCTAATCACCTGCCAAGAGCCCCACTCCTTAAAATCATGACCTTGCAGGTCGAGTTCCAACATATGAATTTTGGAGGGATGGCTAGATTCAAATAAAAACTCTTATCTGAAAAGGGGCATTCAATACATTTTCAACAAAGCAAATTGGACCTCCTACATTCACAACAGTTTTCATTTCCTATTGAATAATGTTTAATGGCATCAACAAAACCAGCTTATCTTGTTTCTACTGGAATTATTATAAACAACAATGGAATATTTCATTTTAAGTTTTGTCCTTGGTTGTAATTAATTATCACAAACTTGCAATGAAAAACTACGCAATGACATGTTATATCCTGGGTACCCTGTCACCCAAAGTAGCCAATATATTAGCAATATTACATTGAATACCTTGAAAATAATTAACTGCTGGATTAGCTACTCCTTGCTTTATTATGACAGATATATTTAGTATCCATATACAGAAGTAACTAAATATCTGTCAGTTGCCACTTAGAAAAATATATGAAATCATGGCAGCTGCAGTTGTTATTTCTTAATAATATAATATGATCTTTATAGGCTACTTTTTACACTAGAGTCAGATGCCAACAGTTAAAATTCAGAAGGAGAAAAGATGATCTTCAGCATTTCTCCAGTTCTCCTCTCAAACTTGTGATGTCTAGGTGGTAACACACTCAGACACACCACACTCATATCTAGACTTCGTGCTGTGTTCTGAGTACCCAAAAGGATCTATGCACAGTTTAGGCCTCTTCAATTGATATCCACACACAGAACTTCTCCAGTCCCTCCACAGTGACTCATTTTAACTTCTAGTTCTGTGTCTGTTCATTAATATCTTCTCTTATGTGGTGTCAGTTGAAAAGGACTGCAGGATTTCATGGGGGAGGGCTGCTTACTCTGTTTTTTTTGATCCTAAGAATGAGAAAAGGGGCATGAAGGTAGGGTTCCGATCCTCTATGGCTCTACCCTTTACTCTTGTTTTTACAAAAGGAGTGAGTTATCTGACTGGGTAAATCCAATCTCCTGACTTAATTTCTTGCCTGTACTATGTGCTCTACACAGAGAGAAGCCCTAGGGGTTTTCTTGGCTGGCTATCCCATTTGGTGAGTGGTGGCGGTGAGGCTAGACCTGCTACCGCAAATCCACCACCCCCCATGTTCCTATCTTGTCACAAGGTAAGAGTTAGTCTATTTCAATAGGGAAAGCCCTCCTTGATCCTCTGGTCTAAGCTGGGTTCTCCATGTCATGTTTACTATCAACGGTGCATCTTCCTATTTATCAACTGATTTTTATAACTGAGAAGAGAGGAAATATACTCAGGGCTACGTAATATGCACAGCAAACTGTATAGTGTTTGTATTGAAACAACATATTATATCTTAGTTATCACAATGAAATACATCTTTTTTTTCTTTCTTTTTTTTTTTTTTTTTGGAGACAGGATCTCACTCTATCACCCAGGCTGAAGTGCAGTGGTGCAATCATAGTTCACTGTAACCTCAAACTTGTGGGCTCAGGTGATCCCTCCGCCTCAGCCTCCCAGTAGCTAGGACTGCAGGTGTCCACTACCACACCCAACTAATTATTATTATTATTGTTGTTTTTGTAGAGATGGGTTTCACTATGTTGCCCAGGCTGGTCTTGAACTCCTGGCCTCAAGAAATTCTCCTACCCAGGCTTCCCAAAGCACTGGGATTACAGGTGTAAGCCACCAGGCCCAGATTGAAATACATCTTTTAAGACATTTCATTTATCACTGATAGCCCAGTGTGAAAGATATTTGAGGCTAGGAGGCTTGTTTAGTGCATAATAGGCACAGATAAACAATTATCTCCACATCTCTTTACCCCAATGAAACATACATAAGGTTGGTCATGCTATCATATTTTATATCATCTTGCTTACAAATGCAGAATCTGAATCCATTTTACATGGCTTCTGATCCTTGCTCACCTGCCTAATAGAGAGTGACCTTGAGAAAGTTACTTAAATTTTTTCTGCCTCATTTTGCACATCTGCAAAATGGGGAAATTACCGACCTCATAGAACTGCTTTGAGAAGTAAATGAATTAATACTTGAAAATTCCTAGGATAGGACTGAGAACATAATAAACATTCACACTCAGTAAATGAATGTTACTATGATTATGATTTTAATTATAATGATTATATTTTATTTCTTCTTTAGCTCCCGTACCTTTCACTTGTATCTTCCTGTCTCTCATTGTCCCTCCTTTCCACCCTCATGAGTTTCTATTCCTCATATACATCCTTCATATAACCTACAATATATCTATCACATTATTTTTTTTCTCCTTAGGATGTGTTCTTTTCTGGAGTTCGGAGCAAGTTGACATTCACAGTTCATGGTCAGAAATGTCCTACAAATTAGGTGGACACTTGGAATACACTAAGCAGCTGAAAGTGTTGGGGACATTTAAAGGCGTTAAAACTAATTGCTCCAACTGGAATTTATCCAGAACAGCCATGGAAAATGCATTGTGAAGATTTTATTGACTGTAAGTGGCAAAGACCTTGATTTTATATGTCCTCTAAATGACAACACCTCCCTTCTCTCAGTCGTCTGCCAGAAGTAGAAGGCGAATTCAGGTTCCTCACGGAGTTAGGCCCAGCACTACTTGGACCTAAAATATCACAAAACTAACTATTTTCAGGGGTAGCAGTAACGTTATGAAGTCAGTGGGAGGCCATCTGGTGGAGACACAAAGTCTTGGTTTCCCTAACTTGTGATTCCCAGCCTGCCGATTACCAGCTACGAGCCTTGGCCAAGTGACTGACTGCATCCGAGTCCCAGCTTCTGTATCTGAATAAAAGGGAATTAAAACATCCGTATAGCAAGTTTTCTGTGAGGATTAAAGGAGATAACATTACTAATGTGCCTTGCACAGGGCCTGGGTCAAACTAATCAATCAATCAATATTACTTTGATCCTCATGATTTTGAAACCTTTCCTTGTTGTTCTCAGATTTCACTTTGACTGAAATCTGGGTGAAGAAGTCACCTCTTTCATATATCAGTACTCAAAATAGAAAAAGGAAACAATACCCCCAAATCTATGCTAAAGTTCAAAATGGTCCCTTTTCAGTCTACAGATTCTGCTGCTTGTGAGACACTGTCATGCCCATTCAATGGGCAG
>RJWJ010020758.1:0-28076 GCA_004363605.1 Indri indri | reverse complement strand
TATTTAATTACGAATTGTCCTCCTGGGGAGCCTTGGGAGCCCGTTCGTAAGTACAGAACACTGTGAGCCGGGTCGTCTGTAAGCTGGGGACCACCCGTGCTTTTTAGGCACTAATTTGGACCCATGGATTCGGGTGACAGTATCTCCTTTTCTCCCTTTCTCTAGTATTTAGCTATGTAGTGATTCATACAATCTACCCAATTCTACTTCTGTTTTATCCGTAGTTATTCACTTTTTTGGACCCATATCAGAGATTTCACAAACTTTATCTAGCTGACTGAGTTTTAATGGAGTTTTAGAACCTTAAAAATTGTGAGAACGATGAAGAGATGACTAAAATCAGGTAAAGACGTGTTCGTAAACAAAATCCTTTGGCAGAATTCAAGAAAAGCAACCCACGAGTTCAGGAAGATGTTCAGGGCAGAATCTGAGACAAAGGCCCAATCAGGGTATCGGTAACCATGGAGAAAGCAGTTTCAGTGACAGCAAACAGCAAGAAATGGACCGCCTCATACCTGAAAGAAATAGCTTTGGAGTGTTCCATGGGAGTAGCATAATTGAAGGGGTGGGTGGTTATGGATGAGGGAGAATGGAGGAAGAAAACCTCTGAGTCGAGGTAGGGATAACCAGAGAAAACTAGTAACCATGCTGATCAGCCCCAAGCTAAAGGGAATACTCAGGCTTTAGTTGTAATTATCAAGTCGTATTTCTTATAAGCAAAGATTTCTATTCGGAGAAATAAAGTTGTTTTTGAACTCTAAATACCTGGCTGTACCTGTCCTGTACTGAAAGAGACATTGCAAAGCAGGTGACTGCGGAAGGATAAAGGGGTGGAGCTAAGGCCTGCTACATCAGAGCAGAATTCTCTGTAGAATTCTCTCCATGTGGTTAGAGTCACCCAGCAGCTTTCGCTTTGGGGATCTCCTAGGCCTATTTCCTGGTGGAACTGGTGACAGAGTGAGATCCATATTCCCCGATAGCTAAGAATGGGCTCTGGGATTGGACTTGGAAATAGAGATACTTACAACATTGTTAATGTCTCCAGAGCGAGGCTGTATCTCATTGGTCTCTTTATCCTTGGCACCTAAAAGAATGTCTGACACATCACAGTAAGTCAATAATATGTAATTATTGAGCCAAACATATGAGATCTAACAAAATGGTGCCCTGTCTCCATTGCTTCAGATTATTTCTCAGATAATAAAATATTAACGGATTCCTGATGGTTCACAAGAAATCTGGGAAATAGAGCTGAACAATATGGAAGATGATAAGTTATCCCAGAAATAGAAGAAAAAGTCCCTTTGAGAGAATTTATTGAGGTTTTGGTTTCTCCAAGGAATGCATGGTATAAAGAGGCAAGTTGTTGGAACAATGTTTGCGGGAAATGATTTCTCAAAATATGAGGCATTTGTCAGGTGGACGAGGACAGTGCGCACAGAACAGGGCGCAGCAGCAGTGGGTGTGACGGGCTGTGGGTGGGTTTGGTGTAGCTGGAGCCCAGGTGACAGGTGAAGACGAGATGCTGTGGGGTAGTAGGATTCCATTGGCCTCTAGGAAAGATAGCGCTGGACATAGTGTAGAAGGAGAAGGAGAAGACACAACGGGAGGCAGCAGGACCAGCCAGGAACCAACTGCAGTAACCCGAGTGAGACACGATCCAAACCTGTGCTAGGGCAGTGTCAGCGAGTGGGGAGATGAGTCGGACAGGGACATAAGAGAAGTTACACTCGACTGAGCTCCTGCTTTGACTGGGGGTGGCAGTGAGGGAGCAGGGGACTCTAGCGAGGTGAACATTCAGGGTTTGAGGTCTCGCTGCAAGTGACAACATTCTTTGAAGTGTTTTCATCTCAAAAATTCATGCAAATTTGTATCCTATGCATAAAACTATACCAATTATTGCATTTCTATGAAAATAATATGTAAAACAAGTTAAAAGACTTAACCTTCCTTTCCAAAGCTTCAGAGGAAGTTGACACATGAGAAAACTGCACCGTGGTTGTGTGCGGCTTCCGATGCCCCCAGCAAGGACCCCTTTGGAGAGGCACAGGGGTCCTCTGGGATCTGGCTGCATTCTCCCTTTTAACCTTCACTTTGGCCAAAATGGTCTATTTACCGTTCCCCCAACCTGATCATGAGATCTTCACTTCTCGGGTTTTGCATGTTTCAGATTTTCTTACACTTCCCTCTGCCATATTCAAGGTCCCACTGAAACACTCTCTCCTCCGTCTGGCCTTCCATGACTGCGTCTGACCTCCTTCCAGGTCCTTCCTCTGACATTATGCAGACTCGTCTGCTGCACTGCTTTGAGAGTTTAATGATAGATAAAACCATAAATGAAAAGTGCTAAAAAAAACCCCCAAAAAACCCTTGTTGTGGCTATTACTATTATGGTGCTTCAAGGCTGTATGTTTTGTTTCTTTCCGAACAAATTATAAGTCCTATGAAGTCAGGCACTATGTCATCGATGTTTTTATTTGTCACAGAACTCAGCTCAATATATACTTTTTGAATAGATGCAGCCATTCTATACATAGCAAACAAACTTTTATTCAACTAGAAGGAGCAGACGGTAACTTTTCCCCCCAGAATATATGTGGGACTTTAAATCGAATGTCTATTCCCATTAAATGAAATCTTTTATGTCCTCCATAAAGCAGATTTAAATATCAGAAAGCCAGTATCTTTCCTCCCTTTATGTCCTTTCCTTTGATGGGACGAGTATAAGGTGGGACCAAAGTTGTCTCAGGCGGCCGAGATTCTGTGTTATGCAAGTGTAAGCACTTTTTCAGGCAGGCCTGCCTGAGCCCACTTCATAGCTTTTTAGTCACATGTTTCACTGCTTTGAAGAATCAAAAGCTGAAAAATCTAAGAGAAATGCGTGGGTAAATAGCTTTCTAGAAACATCCATGCAGAACCAAGTGTCTTTCCCTGAAGTCCTCTTCTCCCCACACTAGGTTGGGTGTCCCCACCATGTCATGACTGTTAGTGCTTGCTGTCTGGGCTCCCCTGCTGGAATGTCTATATCTTACGAGGAAAAATCTCATCAGAGAGTGTACTGGACCCATTTGTTGAGAGAATATAGGAAGAGAAGACTGAAAAATGTACCAGAAAGAGGTAGAAGGAGACAAGGGTTATGTGATACTGTCTTGGTCCATGGAATGAGAAAATGGAGAAGGAAAAAATGCATAGAATTTCTGGTGAGGTTGTTGATACAAATAGAAAGGCTGAATGAGGGAAGTCAAATTAAAAAAGCAGAAAAGTATGGAATAAATGGAAAAAGCCATTCTTTGGAGGAAACAAAACATAGTCTATCAGTTAAGTGACTTTAGATTCAGAGAACCAAATGGAATCTTTAGAGTTCGTTTCATTTCTTTTACAGCATCCTGGAACTCTGCAAGTTCTAACTAGCAGGGCACTAGTTATCTATCGAATCTCTAAAACTGTGAATTTAACCTCCTCAATGTGCTTTAAGTTGGTGGTCTCCTCTCCATTCCTGTTATTAGTTTCCTAAGGCTGCTGTAACAATTTGCCACAAATTTAGTGGCTTAAAAGTGTTTTCTTCATGCATTTCCTTACGTGTCTCCCTTCGCGTGCTGCCAGAGGCACTCATTTGTCTCAAGGAAGATTAGGGATTTTATAACAGGAATACAAAAAAGAAAAAATGAAATATCCAGCTTTTGATACCCAGAGTAGAAATTATTTAATAAATTTTTTTCTTTAGTTTCAAAAAAATTTTTAATAGGTTTTTGAAACCTGAAAAGAGTTTTTAAATCTCCTTTAGTGGCCAGGCTTGGTGGCTCAAGCCTATAATCCCAGCACTCTGGGAAGCTGAGATGGAAGGATGACTTTGAGACCAACCTGGGCAGCATAGCAAGATCTTATCTCTAAAAAAGAATTATCTGGGCATGGTGGTGCACACCTGCAGTCCCAGCTATTCAGGAGGCTGAGGTGGGAGTCTCACTTGAGCCCAAGAGTTCGAGGCTGCAGTGGGCTATCACTGCACCACAGCTCTCCAGCCTGGGTGACACAGTGAGACCTTTTCTCTAAAAACAAAACAAAACAATCCCTCCCACCCCAAAAAAACCTTCTTTAGCCCTTTCAGTGTATTAAAAACCAGTTTAATTGAACTTGGTCATAGAGATTTTTCTACCATAGGGTAGGAAGGACACTGTTTTTTTGCAATTAACTTCAGCATGGAGTTCTGCTGCTCTGAGAAACATACATTGCAGGAGAAGTCCATTCCAGAGAAGAAAAGAAATGAAAATCTCCCCCGTGGGCCCTGATGAGTTCTGGGAAGGAGGGAAGATAAGGGGTGGTGAGAGTCTTGTTCTTCCCGGTAGATAGAGGGGAAAGCCAGAAGAAGGGGACATTTTCATTTTCCCCGTCTTCCTTTGGGATGTTTTCTGTGTCGTATGGAGCAGTCAGATTAGAGTGAAACAAGGGGTGAGTTACGGCTAGGCAGAGGGAGAACTTGAGTTCAGCCTCCAGAGGTCTTCCTGTGCCCCCAGGTGGAGTGAGAGTGATCTAGAAATTCCCTCATGTCCTGTTGATTGATGGGAAAGTCACATCAGCTGACTGTGCTGTGGGCTGTCTGGCAGGCCACCTGGACTAGGGGTCAGATGGTCTCCCAGACCCCAGACCCCACAGGCCCCAGAAGGCCATGCAGGGCCAGTGAGAGCTAATGCGGGACCGAGTTCTCAAGGAGGGCCACCAGGCTCTCAGCAAATCAGAGAAGGCTGACTATGAATCTGACTGGCTGCTGACTTTGGCTGTGGGCATGTAGACAAGATCCCTCTTCCGGGTGCCCATGAGGATGTGTAGAGACCCCTCCAACCTCCACTGTAACCTCTCCCATATATCCCGACACCATCTTGGGTGGGAGATAAGGAAGGGGAAGAGCTCAGAGGGACTGAGCACAAACCTGCAGAAAGCTGTTACAATGGAAAGGTGATTATTTTAAACCAGTGATTGATAAATCGCTAACTCGCACGTTTGTTTTTCTTTTTCCAGCTGCATGTTTTGTTGACTGTGTTGCTGGTCTGGGGGTGAGGTCTGCATAGGACCAGCTACACGTGGGATTCGATGTGGTGTCATCGAATTCCTCATTGTCTGAGTCTGAGGCATCTTACAATTTTTCCGTCTGGTCCCTAGAGATAAGAATGGCTTGACTCCATGAGTACACCTGTCTAGAAGTGTCATAACTAGCAAATTATCTCCTGAAACCCATTCTTAATGGAACTAACAGCTTAGTTGGGCCATGTGTATACCTCCTTGCTGTTTTGATAATGGTGTTTTGTTTTTTCCTTTGCTAGGAAAAGTTCATAGTAAAATTAACTTGGGATCCTAAATATTTTAAAAGCAACTTAAAGAGTGTTATCAGTTTATAGAAGGGTTATAATTCAAAATGGCATTTGGAAGTTGGTTGTTTGAAACTCAGAAGGAATATTTCTACATAGAAATAGTATACTTACCAGTGATTAGGTCCCTGGCGGAAGTATAACTCAAAATGCAGCTGAAATAAAGTAAATTTGAAATAAATAGTTGAAGATCATAATGGTACAATGCCAAAGTTTAAACAAAAGAGAAAGTACATTAAACCATGTTCATTTTGAATGCTAGTTTAAGAAAAAACACATTGAATTAAAAAGGGATAAGAGGCATGTGACGATTCTGAGGAGGACTTCTCATCAATTTTTAGGGTTTTACTGGCTCTTCGTAAATCTGAGTTTTCACTTGCAAGTCTGCGCATTTCCTTTGTCTTGTTATTGCTGTTTCACAGAAATCAATCTTATGCATATTGGCTATGAAAATTGATCTCACATTTTTGGGGGCAAGGGATATTGGGAAGAATTCCTTTTATCTGCCAGTGCCTTTGATAATTTCTTTTTCATGAAATTGTTCAGATAATTAATGAAGGGCAGATACATAATAAAATATCGAGTAGTGATAAGTGCTTTGAAGAAAAAATTGGGGTAAGGGATTAGATTTTAGATGGAATAACTAAGGCAAATCTTTGTTTTTTTTTTTTTTTTTTTTTTTGAGGAGAGGGAACGAGGAGTTTATTAATTTGCCAACAAGTGAGGAGGTTGGCAGACTCCCATCTCAAAATACCAAGGTCCTGCTTCTGAGCAGAAGTACAGAGCTTTTAAAGGTTCCGATTCATCCCATCTTCAGTTAAGACAATCTCATGACCTCTGCCTGGACAATTCCCTTGAGCCATCTCCTGTGGTACAAAGAAGAAAGGACACTACCCTCCCAGCCACTGACCTGAGGCAGGGATATAGGTTTTAGTTCTCAAAAAGGATGAGGGGGTTGTGAAGAGACAGAAAACATTTTTACCCTTCTTCATGCCATTGTCTCTGTTACATATTCCCAACTGTCAAACTTACCCTTCCATATCTATGGGAGGAGGGGCGATGTAGTCATCAAGCTACTTCCTGCTGAATTGGGGCAATGTTTTAGATGGAAGGTACAGATTATCAGGTGAAAAAGGACATAAACAATAACTATAATCATGAGGCTTGACAAGGTGAAATGGACTGTTGCCTTGCACACAATGTCCTATGCAGGGCTGGGTTAGAAAAGAAACATGGGACCTCTGAGCACAGAGCTATTAGTTGCACCCTGTAGGTGATCCAAGAGACCGGTTTCTGCAAATTCCGAAATCACGTACAGAAATTCTCATACCAAATGAGGTTTAGGATAACACACCCAGCAGTAAGACAGATCAACAGAACAGGCAATAGCCCCAGGGAAATCCTCACTAAGGAGTTGTCCCTCTATCCTATAGAGAAAACAAATAACCAAAGAAAGGTTAGTAAAAAATATCATCATTCTCATTTTTTTCTTTTTCTCAAAGAGATTCTTTAGATCGCCTAAAGGCTGCCCCTCCACTGGGGCTACACTTCTTTACTTTGGTATCAGGGACCCAAGGTTTCACTGCTGACAATGTCAATGAGGTGTGGTTGTTAGAGGAACTTCACAGAGTCCCTTTCACTTTTATGTTTCCAACTGGGTCAGGGACCTGAAAGAGGCAAACTCATGCATAGTGGTTAGCACCTTATCCACCCATGTGACGTAGTGTTTTATTCTATTTTCTTTTACTCATGGTTATATTACCATACTTGCCTTGGGGTGTTAGGAAGGGTCTCTCATAAACTGTTTTTTTAAGGGGCTTAAGCCTGCTACTAAAGGGCTATCCTTATCCAGAGGAGGGCACGTGGCAACACCGTATCTCACTTTGTTAATAGATGGGTTTCTTGTATCGATTCCAAGATATACGTACTTTCTATTCTAGGTGTAGGGCTTTGCTTACTTGCTGGGTTACCTCCACTACAAAGGAGAGTCTATTATCACTCTTATGAAATTCCCAGGGCTCTTCAGAGTGTGCTCCTGGGTCCTCTTGACAATGGGTTGCCTGCTGTAGGAGGAGGAGCTGCTGAGCCATCTCTGTGGCTGACTGTCCATGGTGTCCATCACCAGCATGCCATTCTCTGTCTGCTCAGCCTCTTTCTCTGCATTGCTCATGTCCATTATCCCATCATCCTCCAAGGCCTGTTACTGTTCTGTGCTGGCATACGTGTGCAGGAACTCCGTGAAGGCCCTGTCTCAGGCCTGCAGCTCCTCCTGTAGGAGCCAATCTTGGAATCTCAGACATTCTCTGTTTGGGTAGGACAGACCTCTACCCAGCCTGAAAAGGTATCTACTGATACAAGCCTAGGCATCCGAGTGAAGCTGTCAATCATCAGAAGGGTGGACCTCCGCATGTTGGGCTTCCTGTGTAGAGGGTCATCTTTCTGTCCTTGGACCACCGCAAGCACATGGACAGTTAGTTATAAACAGGGGCCTCTCAAATGAGGTCCCACCAGATCCATCAGGCCCTCATGTGTGTATTCACGTAGGTGCTCCATAAGAGGTCAGACCAAAGCTGTGGGTAGGAGATCAAGTCTATGAGAATTTTGTCTCCATTTAGTCGTGTCATCCCAAGTGTCAGAGCCCCAGTCTTTAGTTTTAAAGGAGATCTAAATCTAGTGAGGGTATCAAGACCCCAAGGAACGGATCACCTCCAGTGGCCTCCTTAGCAGCTCTGCCTGTGGGGATTTTGGAGGCAAGGGGCTCTAGGCCCACTCCTTCACCAGCTAAGTCCTGTACTTAAAAAAAAACTATTTGCTCTCTTGGAGGCCTCCTGCCATCTGGAGTCCTTTGCAATTTTGGGCAGTGTTCCTTTCAAGGTCTTTCTTCTTTACAAAAAGTCAGTCTGGAGCAGCTTTTTGTGCTTTCCTTTTGACTGTCTCAAAGGACTCTGACGGCTGTTCTTGCACATTCAAGCCCTCTGTTTGATATTGCCATAAATTGCCCTGCTATGGCTAGGGGTTCTCTCTGGCTCAAATTGAGTTTGCTGCCACGAGAGACCATTCCAAACCCCAAGTCATGATTTACTGGGCATGGACTGAAGACTTTTTTTTTTTTTTTTTTTTTGGAGACAGAGTCTTGCTCTGTTGCCTGGGCTAGAGGGCCATGGTGTCAGCCTAGCTCACAGCAACCTCAAAACCTCAAACTCCTGGGCTTAAGCAATCCTTCTGCCTCAGCCTCCTGAGTAGCTGGGACTACAGGCATGTGCCATCATGCTTAGCTAATTTTTTCTATATATTTTTATTTGTCTAGCTAATTTCTTTCTATTTTTAGTAGAGATGGGATCTCACTCTTGCTTAGGCTGGTCTTGAACTCATGGCCTCGAGTGATCCTCCCACCTTGGCCTCCCAGAGTGCTAGGATTACAGGCATGAGCCACCGCACCCGACCGGGACTGAAGAGTTAATGCAGGTGGCTCCTTCCCTGGCCCCTCCTATGGTGCCAAGATGGTGGTGGCAGCAGGCATTCCTTCTCCCTTGCTGCACATCACTCGGTGGTGGGCCACATGTGCTGGTCCTCCCTTCTGTTGGGTCTGCCCCAGGCTGTGGCCCCTCCCAGTGCCTTGCCCTGGCTGGCTGTGGGGATTCCGGCAGGGGCAGGAGGACCTCATTTATCAAAAATCATATGAACACAGATCGTTTGTATATCATAAACAATGGTTTGTCTCAAGCAGAGAGCTTGAGACTCAACGTTTTAAGTCTATAGTGGCAGGTCGACCGTTTAAGCTCTGAATTTTAAAAGAACCAATAGCTCAGAACAAACCATGGACCATCAACCCCCACTTTTCCTCACTATCCAAACAAGTGGTATCACAACAATCTTTAGACATAGGCACAAAAACTCAGCAGACAAAAACTCATAAACAATCAAACATAAACAATATAGGGAATTCCCAACACAAACAATCTAAAATGCCAAGGCCTATCAATCAAAGGGGAATTTTCATTTAACGGCCGCTTCTCCTCACACTGCAGCAGGTACATTGGATTACATAACACCATTCTCTTTACACATAGGCTCATCATTGTAAGTTAACCATTCAGCCAAAGTTTTTCCCAAGGGACTTTGAGATGGAGCTTTCCCATGTTGCAACAAAACTTTACAAACAAACAAACACAGACAGTACAGGGAATCCCCAACACAAAATGCCACGGCTGACCAAATGGGAACCACAAAACAAGAACCAAATTCTCAACTGAGAATTGGCATCTCCTAATCCCAAAGGGGACAAACTGAGAACCAAATTCTCTCAGACAAAATAATCAATATCTCCCAATCCCCCCTGGTTCCCTGGGAACCCCAAATGAGCTCAATCCAAACCAGGTTCCCTAGTTCCACTCAACCTCTTGACTTCCAACCCAAATTGGCACCTCAAAACAAATACAATAGGGAGGTCTGAAACCCAACCCCCATATAGGTGGAAACAGGGTCTCAGCATCCCAGGAACTTTAGTTACAAATGGCCGTGGCTGTTGTGATGCTTCCCAAATCTGTTTCCTTCTCAACTCAGTTCAGGTGGTTGCAGGGAGCTGCTTCTACTTCAGAGAGACAGAAACGGGAGTTACCCAGAGCTAAAACAGGCTCTGGCAGCTGCTGGGGCCATCCCTTGCTTTCTCACCTTGAAAAGAAGTTGGTCCTACCTGCAAAGACCCATGGCTTTGACCCGCGGCTGCTTCCTGCCTCTTCCAGCAGTGTGGGATGCCATTCCACCAGGGCGCTGATAGGGCCTACCCAGGGATGCCAAATTCTGTTTCTGAAAGTTTGGCACTTGTCTCTGAGGCTACGTCAGAAGAATGAGGACAAGTGGTTTGAAGGAAAGAGAAGTTTATTAATTTGCTGGCAAGTGAGGAGGTTGGCAGACTCCCATCTTAAAGTACCAATGTTTTAGGGCGTATCTTTTTAAAGGAGCTATTAACTGATGGAGTTCCTCAAAGAAGCAGGGAGCTGTCAGTGCAGACACATGGGAGGAAGGACATTCCAGGCAAAGGGACACGCAATTGTAAATCCTCAAAACAGAGATGTGCTTGGGCATGTTTGAGGAAATGCAGAAGGCCAGTGTGAGTGGAGTGGTATGGCAAGGGGACAGCATAGAACGTGAGGTCAGGGAGGTGATCGTCCATGGAAAGGTCTCTGGGTCTTATTCTAAGTATGATATTTCTATATGTGAAGTTCTAAGTTTTTCCAAGAGAATTGAGAGAGATGTGGGCACAAGGCAAGGAGGTAGTGGTAAAAGATGGATGAAAGAGGGAGACAGCATTTTTGCCATATCCTTGAGTAAATAGATAAGAAAGGGGGAGAAAAGGGAACTAGTGAATGTGGCAGGGGTTAGAGAATTTCCAGCACTGACCACTAGGTGGTGGGTTTTGCCCAGGACAGCTTGGTTGCTGTCCAGCGCAAACCTTGGGTGGGGAGGGAACAGAGCCAAATCATAAATTTACTTAGACTAAGAAAGTCTATGCTTCAGTGTAAAAACTTGCCACTTGCTGAAATCATGAAAAATAATAAACCTAAGACAGGGGGAGTGATAATTGTGAGTAATTTACACATTCCTTTATCGTTTCAATGACACTAATGGTTCCTCCCCAGCTTCTGTATTTTTTTATAGGAATGAAGAGGAAGCCAAGACCTCCATGTGCTCTGGACAGGACCACCCCATCCCGCAACACCACATTATCCATGGGGCAACCAGCGGGGCGCTGACACTCTGTGTGCTCCCGCCAAGATTCCAATCGCTTCTTCCCCAACACACACAGCCTCCGCACGACTACCAGACCTCCAGGCCTGACCTCATCTTGTCCTTGATCCCATTTCACACGAGTTACCACAGAATTCCAGGACTCCCGGGTCATCCCTCAGCCGTAGACTCCAACCCTCATATAGGTCTCTGCAGGGTATAGCAATGGAACCTTCAGTCAGGCGTCTCCCTGTCCACCTTCCCTGCTGTGTGATTCTCCATAGGACGTACAGGACCTGCCACTTATATGAGATATATATGCCCACGTAAGCCCATGCAGGCAGGGGTTTCTGTCTGTTTTGCTCACGTCTGTATTCCCAGGGCACAGGACAGCGACAAAACAGTGTTTAATAAATATTTGTTGAAAGGTTAAATGTTCACTGGGAAGAACAAGGTGTGATCTAAGCAGAACTGGGCGTGAGAAATGAAATAAAGGATATTTGAGAGCTTCTGCAGGCAAGAAGACTAAATATTTCTTGCCACCTGCCAACTCTGTGTTTCCTTTGACCCCCAAAACCCTGTGGAGTTCTTAGTAAAAGAATGGTTTAAATGACAACTTTCACAAGACTCCTTAGTGCTCTGCGATAGTTGATGTTTGCCTGCAGGCCTTTCAGCAAGAGAAGCTCGCTAGCCCAGAATGGGGTTACCACGGGGGATTGTGCAATCTAATTTTCTGAGTGTCTGGGGATGTTGGACTCTCCCAGCTAAGATAAAGAGGGCTTTATTGTGTGGGCTTTTGTGTCATCTCTTTCAAACCCTAATAGTTAGTACGGCTCCCCACGGTAGCATTAAAAGTGTCTCAGTTTGCATGGCTTACCTGAGGTCCATATGGCTGCTGCCCTCCCACCCTACCTCGGAAGCTGTGTCAGGAGCTGCAGGGAGACACCCAGCTGTGGGAGCATGGCCTGCCCACAAGCCCTTTCAGATACCCGTTCCCCTTAAGCTTAGCTGCTTTATGGACTGTGGGGACCCTGAGGGCAGGTCTGGATCTGCCTGTCTCTCAGCCCCACAAACTCAGTCCAGTTTCCACCATCCCTTGCCTCACCAGGCGGTATGGTTGGTCTCCATTGAATGATGACCTTGGCTGAGACTGGCCTGGTGACGGCTTTTGGTTTTAAGAGGGAGTGCCAAATTTTGGCAGCAGGCGTTGCGGTAGGTAGGCCCCTCCTTGTGAGGGAGTTCCTCCTACCTCTGGCCTTGCTCTGCTGGCGTTGTGTTCTGTCTAATGCACTGCACTTGAGAAGTGTTAAGTCAGAACACCTGGGCGGATCTCCATATAGTGTTTTTTATTTCATGTTTATTGAGAATCGGCAGGGAGAGTACTCTTAAAAGCACACAGGGCATGTCTATTTGATTCCAGCATCTACACCTTACAGAAAGAGGCTAGATCCCAGGTGCGTGGAAAAATGTACTTTTATCCTTTGCTGATCTAAACAGCCTTTTTCATCTACTTCCTCCCTTTATGAACAGACAGACCTGTAAATGGCATGGATGAGTAGTGGGGACAGTTGACTCCCTGGGTGGCCTAATGGTGATGGTGACGCTACTGTCACCTTGTGATGACTTGAACACTGCCACCCGGTTTGTGGACATCCTCCTTTCTCCCTCATGCAACTTGCCCATTTCACTGCTATAGCATTTCCATAAATGGATAAACCAAGGAAGGGAGGTGGACAGCAAAGAAGTCAATTTTGCTGCAACTTTATCATTCCAAAAAGCATGTGCTACAAGGAGGAGAGGCTGAAACTAAAGGCCAGGATAATGACTGAGATTATTTATGGCACAGCACTTCCCATTATATTATTATTATTATTTTTTGAGACAGAGTATCACTCTGTTGCTTGGGCTAGAGTGCCACGGCATCATCACAGCTCACAGCAACCTCAAACTCCTGGGCTCAAGCCATCCTCCTGCCTCAGCCTCCTGAGTAGCTGGGACTACAGGTATGCTCCACTATGCCCGGCTAATTTTTTCTATATATATTTTTAGTTGTTCAGCTTATTTCTTTCTATTTTCTTAGCAGAGATGGGGTGTCGCTCTTGCTCAGGCTGGTCTCGAATTCCTGAGCTCAAAGGTTCTGCCCGCCTCAGCCTCCCAGAGTGCTAGGATTACAGGTGTGAGCCACCGCGCCCGGCCGGGATAAACTTTGAGATACATAAGAAGCAGCTGTCTTTTCAAATTCCATCCCTTGCCCATCAGTATGAGGTTTGCTTTCTGCATATGGACAGTCTGTAAAACATATGGTATTCATTGGTGACTTTTTTTGAAAGGTCACAGGGATGTCACTATCTGAAAAGGTTTGGGAAACACAGCTCTGATTTCATGCCTGCTTTTTTCTTTCACCTTCCCTCCCCCATCTATTTGGGGTGTTCAATGTTTGTCAGCGCAGAATGCAAACAAAGATTTATCTAACCTGCCTTCATTTAGCACATGGCTGGCTGTCTTACTGAGGCTTTAAATTTAGCGTTTTTCTAATGACTATGTGCGTTCAGGAGGAGAAGCTGTCTTTGCAGATAATAAAGCAGCTGTGTGTGTGTCTTGTTTAACTCCTTCATCATATCACCCTGTACAACCAAGCTTCTCTTTCATTAGCTACAGAAACGTCTGAAAACTTCCTACATCTGGGACACTACTGAGTGCTTCAGAGAATTCAAACAAGTAAGAGCCACAGTTTCTGCCCTCAGTGTGCTTACAGGTGGGGAAATGAGACATTTTGGACCAGAAGAGTATGGGCTTTGCAGTTTGACAGACTTGAGCCTCGGTTTTATAATCTGTAAAGTGGAAATTATAATCTCTACCTTGCAGAGCAGTTTTGAGATGTAGAAATACTAGAGGTAAATGCTTGACCCTTGCTAGACATCATCATTGTTAAAAAGAGATGATCTGGTAAGGAGGGTGTCTGTGGAATGCGGACCAACCGTGCCAAGGAAAATCAGAGCCAGGGGGAGGCTGAAGTTGGTCAGGGAAGGATCCACAGGTGAAGAGGATTGTTGCAGTGGTGTTGCTGTTATTAAGAGGAAGGAGACCACGTGTGTCTTCATTCATTGCTGTGTCGCACACAGCGCTGACCTGCGTCCTTTCTGAAACCTTAGCTGCTGCTGCTAATGGAGCGCTTGGACCCTGCCACCTCTGACAAATGGACTGTGGTCAGTATTTCACATCCGCCCCACCTGGGGTTCATGAGGACGTCCGTCAGCTTTGCAGGAGCAGGCAGCAGCCCCTCGGGCCTGCAGGCATCGGGCTCAGTAGAGAACAGGAGAGAGTCAGAGAAGGAGGTGGGAGGTTGCAGAGAAGCCCTGGCTGCGGTGGCCGCAGCACAGGGTAGGGGAGGGGTGGGGGGTGGGGGCGGAGGGCAGAGGGCGTGGCCCCACCGTCCCCACCTCTCCGTGGTCCTGGGTCAGCGTCTTACCTTCACCTTGCTTTCCCATCTCTTGTCTGGGAGGATGGGGAGAAAGTTCTTGTGAAAAATAAAAGTCTCCTGAGAATCATTTTGAATGAGCTCACAAGCAAGAGGCAGCCCAGGGCTCCTCGTATCTCACCATCCTTGTTTCTCGTGTTTTCACCCCCACGTCATTTCCTTTACCTCTTTCTACGCAGTTTTGTCCTTGTCTGTCCCAAGGACAAGGACGAGAGGGGAGAGGAGAGAGGAGGGAAATGGAGGGAAGGCAGCCCACCTGCGGCTGTGGCTATTTTCCCGCCTGGGTGTGGAGCTGCTGGGAAACCCAGCTCTTCCAGAAAATTTCTTCAGGGTTGTGGAGACGAAACATCCTATTTTAGTGAGGTTGCCTTTTTAAAAAGCTGTTTGGTCCATTTTACGGAGGTCTGTGGTGCTTCTTTCTTTGGTGTACAAATCTGTCGGGAGAAGATGGGCCGAGAAAAGCGGGGTGCAGAAAAGCAAAGAGCGAGAGATGGGGCATCTCTCTGGTGTGCCACCAAGTCCCAGTTGCTTTAGGGTCGGTTTCCGCCCCCTGCACTGTCTCCTCTGAGCCTGGACGAACCCTGTGCAAGGCTGTGAACCTCTCACATTTACTCCACCTTCCTTCTGGAGGCCTTCTCTCGACCCCACACGGTGGAGTTATTGTCTTCTTCTGTGTCGCTTTATACGTGGCCTTCCCCCCGTGGTAGCAGTGATCACGCTGTACTGGAATTACCTTTCAGTCACCTTCCCTCTCAGTAGGCTGTGGTCTCCTTGGGTAGAGGGATCGTGTCTTTTTCCTTGTTGTATCCTTTGGCATGTACTGAACACTCCAGTGATGTTTGTTGAATGTCAATGAATGAATGACCCCTGCCATGTATAACCTGGCACTCATTTGCCCTCTTCCCATCTTCTGAAACCTACCTGGCTCCTGTCTCATTTCCCCAGGACACTCCTCCCAGGTGTCCAATGTGAGAGGGTTCAGCTAGCGCTACAGAGCCTTCCTCAGACTCCACTCTCAGAACACATGCAGCATTTGGTCATAAAGGCTTGTCTTTGTGACATAAATGGAAGCTGACCTCAAGAGTAGCAATGCAGGCTTTGTGAGGGAAAGGGTGGGCCTGAGAGGAGTTGGGAGGAAAACTAATTCTCTAGCCACTCACAGTGGGCGCAAAATCTCAGACCACAGAATGGGGCAGGGCAGAAAGGTACATGCTACACGACACCAGGACATGGATGGTTCTTATCATCCACACTCTCCAAAATCCCTTGTTAACAAGCCGAAATAAGATGATCCTCATTTTCATTCGAGCCCAGGGCTATAATTTCCTTGCAAGGTGCAAAGAGAGGCAACTAGTGGGAAGGAAGGACAAGCCAACAGGAATCTGAGGGAGGGAAATTGCCTTTTGCTCTGGTTTCTGAAGAGGTGATGGTCAGAGCTGGCAGAAAGCCCAGGACGTGTCAGCAGTCCCGGAAAGGAGATGTTCTTGCTGTAAATCTTGCTTGGTTCTCACCCCCTCCCCTCCCTCCCCTCCCCGCAGTATCACATTCTCCGTGGCAGAGCAGAATCACACACACTTCTTGGTGAGTACACTGGAGCTGCCGCCTCTGCGCCCCAGAGCACTTTGTACCTCCACGAGCACACGGGTCGCATTCTGACTTAGAGCAGTTGTGGCATCTGTCTTTCTCTCAGTGCAAACATATTAGCGTTTCTCTCCCATCTACATTTCTGCAGACAGCTTTCCTCATAGCAAGGGCTCTGTAAATACTTTCGCTTACTTGCATTAAATGTATTCTTTTGGCTAGGGTGCCAGATGGACAGGGAAATTCACCAAGTCCAAGGGTAGTTTTGGCTTCCTGATCAGAAAGAGCTGTCTTGCAATAGGAATCCTGCTTGGGCTTCCTACCACTCATTCCCCAGACGATTTCTCAGGCCCATCTCTGCCTCCCTGGATTGCACCTATCTTTTTGCTAAGGCCCTATGGTCTCAGCTGGCTCGTCTGGCTGCCTTTAGGTCATTATCTCTCACTGCATCCCTTGGTGCTGTTTACACTTTAGAGTCCTCTAAAACTGGTTCCAGAGCAAGCAGCACTTCCCCCAGGTCCTGCTTCCCTACTATGTCCCAGAGAGCAGTGACAGCTGCTCTTGCTGCTTTTCATGGGTGAGAGAGACTGGGACAAAAACAAATCAGAGGGTCATCCAAAGCTGGTCTTTAATTCCCTACCCCCCTGTAAGACAGTCTGAAAACCCTGGTGGGATCTGTGCTTTGCTATTCCTCGTGAGGATGAGTCTCCCAACGCCCCTACCCCACCTGCCTTCTGAGTATGTGCTGGAGGATAAAACTGAGGAACAGCAGTCTGCATAAGAGCAGATATTTATTGAGAACCTAACTAGGAATTTTATCATTCTTTTTGTTTTCTTAGCAATTTTCAAGAATATAATACGTTGTTATGAACTGTAGTCACCATGTTGTACAATAGATCTCTTGCTGCTTAATTTGTATCTAATACTTGGTTTCATTACCTATTAAATAGTGTTGTTTTGAGAATTGAGTGAGACAATATATATGATTCACCTACTACAGTGCCTGGCATGTAAAAAGAACACAATAAATAATAACTATTACTATCGTAATAGTCATTGAGCAAGGGTTCACTCCTACTAAGTGACATCTTTTTTATTTTAAATGATAACAAGAGCTATAATTTATAGATCATTTATGTATCAGGTACCATGGTAATTTTTTCCCGTTTTTTATTGTATATATTCATGAGGTACAAGTGCAATTTTGCTACATTGATATGTTGCATCATGGTGAAACCAGGGCTACACACTATTTCTTTTACTCTTTCAACTAACCCTGCGAGGTAAGCACTATTGTAGTCCCATTTTGCCAATGCAGAAACTGAGCCTCAGAGAGATTAAGTTACATGGTCAAGATCCCCTAGCCATAAAGTGATGGACCAGGGTTTATGTCTTCGTTCAGATACTATTAGTATTAATACTGTAGTATTAATACTATTGGTATTAACTAATAGTCACCTCCCAATAGATGTCTTTTAAACTCCAGTGAGAAGTTTGTGCCTTTGAGAATGTTAAACTGAGTAAACATGCATTTCACTGCTTCTCAAAGAAAAGAACTATAATATTGTCATCTGTTATCTTATAGCTAGTCTAACAGGAAATAGTCTGGTTTATTACTTATAAACCAGTTCTTGGAACTAAGACCATAAGCCTTGACTTGGTGCCGGAAATGGTGTGGTTTACGTATTCAGGAAACAGTGACCAGAGTAAACTATTTGGCAAATTTTATTCTCTGATTGAGAACTGAGGGCCTGGGGAATACCTGAATATATTTGCGTGCTGCTAGATTTCTTTTCACGACATGATTTTTAATGGTTTCATAGTATTCCACTGTATGGTTGTATTAATGACACGACTTAATCACATGAAATCCGGGCAGTGGGAAATTGAATGAGACAGTATATATGATTTTGCTCAGTGGAGAGCAGGAGGGATTTTAGAAAAGAGGAATTGAATACTAGGTGTCCAGGGGCCAGCTTTGCCAGCTTTAGGAATTTGCATGGTACTGGCTCTGTCCAGCAGGTAACCTGTACATGCTGTGCGCTTTTCCAGGCAGTGAGGGCACGCTTCTTGCTCCAGCTTATCCCAGAAACCTCCACAAAGGTCATTCAACTCAACCTTGCAGTCTTAGAGAAGGCCAAGCATTCAGGTTCCAGTTCCCTTAAACCATCTACAGAAAACACAAACCTCCTAATCCGGCGGGGTCAGGCTTATTTGTAACTTAGATCTACCAAAGGCTTTACTAAGTGAAAGAAGATGGAGGCATAACATTCCTAACTGAATGCCAGTCGTGGGAAGAATGTCTAGAATGCGATCCTCTGTCTTGGCTAAATTTGAAAGAATAGCATGTTCTGGAAAGAAGTATGAGGGAGATTAATCTGATCTTACCTACTGGCTAAGGCTCAAAGCGTTAAGAGAAGAACAAGAGATCATCTCTGCGAAGCGGGAAGAGTCTACAAATAACAGCTGCACTGAATTAGGTCATTAATCAGAGTCACATCCTAGAATGGTGCCCATGCACCTGGCCAGACTGTTTCCTATTTTGTTTCAGGTCCAAGATTCTTGCAATCCAGAGCGACCTTTAGAAACATTTAATCTGGGATCCTCTTTTAGACAGGACAGCAATGATGGTATTTTTCAGAAAGAAAGGGGGAGGGTCACTGGGCTGGGAGAGGAGATAAGGAACCGTTTAACTATTAGTTCAGGGACCAAGTCTCACTACCAAATCATTAGCACCTAGCACATAGCAGTAGAAGCTTAATACATATTTTGTGAATAAATAAAGGAAGGAGAGGGTGACGTAGGACTGTGGGTTGTCCAGTGCCGTATTTGATAGTTCAGTAGAATGTGTAGCAAAGAATATGGAATCACCTCCTCTCTGGGTTTGGGCCTAGGCCCTCCTCCGCTTCTTAGCCTTATAGGTCAGGAATTTCCCAAGAGACCACTTTACTTCTGCCCTCTCAGGAATAGAAGAGACGAAGAAGAGATGACGTATAGCTAGAAGTTCACGAGGACGGAGGAGAAGAAGGGGACGGTGCTGGCTGGACTCCGTACCAGCAGGGCCCCAAACCATCGGCATTGCTTTGAGCTGTGGGTAGAAGCTGGGGGTAAGAGTAACAGACGACCTGGTTGACCTTGATTACTCACCCATCTATTACAATGGAATGGTTGAGGGCCACACATATAGAGGCAAATAATTCCATGTGTAATAAGCAAACTGATACTTCATGTGTTTGCCTTCTTTCTGGGAAGACGGAGAGCTCTTCGTCAGAACAAAGAATTCTGGTGGCGACGCATTCAGAATAGAAATCAGATTCACGACCTTTGCTTCCTGCTTTTTGTTGGATTAGCCTTAGACGAGTCAAATAAACTAGAGATAAGAGTGTCTCCATTTCCCTCTGTAAAACCAAGCTGGCCCAAATGTATATTCCTCCTCTCACACAATTAGTGAGCGAGTTCAAGCCGGGGTGGGAAGGGGTCTTTCCCATAATGAGCTGTCACCAGGAAGTCTCATTATGTTGAGAAGAAAGAGAAACCCCTGCCAATGATGGCACTTGGAACACACTTGGCAACTAAGTGGCAAGAAATGTAGTATTTTAACAAGTTATTTTTGTCCTGGTCTATCATTAAGCTATGGAGATCTCTCCTCTAGCTATTAATAACTCAAATGGTACACATTGATTCAAAAGGGGACTTGGGGGCTTCCAGAATCCCTAGACAGACAAGCAGCCAAAGTGCCTGATCCACATGCAGCGAGAAGCCAATCCCCGCATGTTACCCTTGGCTGGGAAGGGCAAGGAGACAGCAATAGCCTTACTGTGACTTGATCTGCTGTGACAATGGGTGACTGTGCATCACCCAGGCTCTCTGGCACCCTGTTTGTGGAGAGCAGTGCTGCCCGATGGTTCTGAGCACAGGCGTTGGAACTGCCTGGATAAGTTACTTATTTGCTCTGCGGCTTGGCTTCCTCATCTGCAAAGTGGGGGGAAATAATAGCACCTACTTCATTGAGTCGTGAGGATTAAATAAGCAAAGACATGTGAAGCACCTAGAACAATGCCTGGCATATTTGATAAGTGCTTAGTAATTGCTCCGTATTGTTATTTTACATGGGCTATGTCTTCGGTTCAGTATTCTGAGTCTGTGGTCTGAGGAACTTGGTGGCACAAATGTTTTCCAGAGTGGCAGACAATTTGCAATTATCTGTAGTAATAGAAAACACGGGTAACACAGCAAATGAACACCTATAAGCAAACACCACACTTCATTGTAGTCAGACAATCCAATATCTTTCCCTAGCAGACTTTTCTTCTGAGAGCTTTATTTCTTTTCCTGACCCTACATGCCTTCTACCATAGGTACCAGATGTCATTTCACAAGAGCTCTGCAGTTAAAGGGAAAACAGGCAGAACAAACAGCCCTAATAATCCACCTATTTTTGATTTACACATCCTAATAACAATGGTCAACAAAGATTAGAGTAATATTGAATTCTTATTACTTACAACTTGTGCTGTAATTAAAATATCTTTTCCAACACGGACACCCCATTATTTCCCATTTCCCCCATTACAAGAATTTGTTGTTGTTTTGTTTTTTAGAGACAGGGTCTCACTCTGTCACCCAGGTTGGAGTGCAGTGGTATGATCACAGCTCACTGCAGCCTCATGACGCCACATCCCACTAACTTTTAAATTTTTTGTAGAGATGGGGATCTAGCTCTGTAGACTAAATCATATAGACTAAATCAACAAGAAATATAGGACCAGCTTGGGAGGATTCGAACGATACGGACATGACATAAATGAGAATGAAATTTAACCTTTGCATGGCTGACCCAAAGCTTTCCAATTAATTTCACAACGTAATTGAGTTCAGACTCCATACTTTGTTCTGATTTAGAGTAAATGATGCAACCCATTTCAAGTCTGAGCGATCTCCTATGAATGAGTTTTCCTTCCCAACACAGGGAGGATGCCTACTTGGACCAGTCTAGCTTTACTCTCGGACAGCATTGTTTTTCTCTTTTTTCTGGTCTCGTAGAGTTCCAGGTCTGACAACTGAGACAGAGCAAAACTGGAACTAGTTGGGGATCCCACCGGCAAGTCAGAGCCCAGTGAGCTAGTGGCGATGCTCGAGGCATTCCTCCAATGAGCTTTTTTGACAGCTTCAATTCATGCTCCATTTTCTAGGGAGAACTGGCCCTAAATTTCCTCCAGACCTTGGGCATGGGGGCACTTAGCCATAGCAGATAATAAAATGGTTTTAGCACTGGTACATACCAAATACCAAAACAATCCAAAGAACAACAAAGAAAGTCTAGAAATAAACCCAGGACTGTATGGGCAGTATTAGTATAGAGATGGCATTTCTGTACTAATGATTGGTCGGGGAGAGTATGAATTAGTGAGTGGCTGTCCTTCCTGTCTCTAGCTTCGGCTGCAAGGAGGAGGTTCTTCTTTGCCTGTTCATCCCCATGCTCGCACCTGCAGTGGTGTGTGAGAGTACCTGCTCCCAGGGCCCTGCATGATGTTCTAGTCTGTTCCATGCGGCTGCTGATCTGGTTTCAAGGTACATGTAACTTCTTCTCATAGTCCCCTAATCGGCTACTTCTAGCTGCAAGGGAGGTTGGAAACGTAGTTGCTAGCTAAGCGTTCCTGTGCCCAGAAAGAAGGATAGAATGGATTCAGGGGGAACAATTCGTAGTCTGCTCCCTTCATTTATTCCGTAAATATCAGTTCAACGCCTCCTGTGCCAAGAACATTCTAAGCATTACAGACACAATGAATGAAACAGGCAGAAGAGCTACGCCCTCACGTTTACCTTCCAAACACGGTGGGGGCCACACCGAAAATAAAAATAAAAATTTATAATGTGTCAAAGAGTGATAAGCATGTAGCCAAAGGAAAAGCCGAGAAGCAGTATGAGGAGCCCAGGGAAACGGTGGTGTGCTGCAGTTTTACACGGGGTGCTGAGGGCGGGCACCTCTGGGAAGGTGGCACTTGAGTCAAGACCTCAAGCGGATGAGGGAGCAAGCCCTGCAGATGCCTGGGGGACAGGAGGGATCCGGGCAGTGGCAAGAGGATGTGCAGACACCCGGGCAGGGTGATGCTCGGGGTGTGTGAGGAAGAACAAGGAGGTCGCTGTGGCTGGTGCAGAATCAGCCAGGGTGAGTAGCAGGAAACGAGGGCAGAGGGTTGTTAGTGGGGAGGGCCTGGGGACCTGCAGATTGTGGGGTCTTCAAGGCCATTGTCAGGACCTTGGCTTTTACTCCGAGTGGGGCCTCTGGAGAGTTTTGAGCCAAGGTCTGTCATGCTCTGACTTACATTTTTTTAAAAAAAAAATTTGAATTATTATGGATACATAATAGCTATACATACTTATGGGGTGCAGGTGATATTTTGAGACAAACATACAATGTGTAATGATCAAATCAGGGTAATTAGGGTATCCATCACCTCGAGAATTTATTTATAATTTCCTCATGTTGGGAACATTCCAATTCCACTCTTTTAGTTATTTTGAAATATACAGTAAATTATTGTTAACTACAGTTTCGCCGTTGTGCTACCAAACACTAGATCTTATTTCTTCTATCTAACTGCATTTCTGCACCCATGAACCATCCCCGCTTTATCCCCACTGCCCGCTACCCTGCCCAGCCTCAGGTGACCATCAGTCTTCCTTCCGTCCCCATGAGTCCAGTGGTTTGTTTAGCTCCCACATATTAGTGAGAACATTCTAAAAGGCTGTTGTTTTGCAGCTCGATGATGAGGGGCAGAGACAGGAGTCAGGAGATGATTTCAGCAACCTGGGAGAGAGATGCTGGAGGCAAGGGCAGGGTCGTCGTGGTGAGGGTGTGGGAAGAGATCAGCATTTGTACATCCAACTATATTTTCCGGTCAGTTTGGACACAGGTCCCCTCTCTCCCCTGCCACGTGCAGGTATTCTAAAAAAGTGAAGAAAAATATGAACGAACAAGTAAACATTCACATTTTTACCTGAACATTTTTTTCTCCTGTTTGAAACTGTTGTCTATGGGCTTGACTTGGTGGGACCTGCAAGAGCTGGAGGTCTGTATTTGCTGCCTCATTTTCTTCATCACCTCCTGTTTTGAGTGCAAAACAGCGTCCTTTCTCCTCTACCAGCCTTTTCCTGTCTTCCCACGAACCTCTCGCTGCTCCACGTGCACAGGCAGGGGCCACCTTCCCATGATGTTTATCCCGTACGGGCGTCACTTCCTGGCGTACGGGAAGGACTTAGTCAAGTTTGTTAGACCAAACTGATTTCCCAGCTCTTGACATTTCTGTTTATTTTCTTACTTCCTCATGTCTTTCTTGTACTTTCTTTTTATTCCCTTTTTAATTTTTCCCCTCTCTCAAAAATGAAGGCAATCACACGAAGGAGCTTACTTAGGGCAGACACTCAAATTATCGACTGTGAGAAGATAGACTATATCCCCCTTTTGTTTCTCCTCCTCCACTTTTTCTTTCTCTTCTTTCTATCAGGACACTTGAGTTAAAATTCTCACTTGCCGGGTTTGTGGCTTTGGACAGGGTGCTTAACTTTGAACTCTCCATCACTTTATCTGTAAAATGGGGACAATAGTGCTTGCCTTTCAGGTTGTTTGCAGGTCAAGTAAGTTTTTGTATTTATGTATATATAAAGTGGGCTGTTTTCATTGAGTCTCACGAAAAGCTTTATAGAAACATAAGGTATTAGATTCTCCCCCCTTTATAGATGAGGCTTAAATTCACGGGTGAGAAAATCAGATTAGACTTCGGGTCTTTTGCTTCCTGATCTGATGCTTTTCCCATTTCGCTGACTCTCTCCTTTGACTCCAGGCTTAGTGAAAACTGGTGTCCAAGTTGGGCACAGTGGTGCACCTGTAGTCCCAGCTCCTTGGGAGGGTGAGGCGGGAGGGTTGTTTGAGCCTGGAAGTTGGAGCACACCCTGGGCAACATGGCAAGACCCCATTTCTTAAAAAATTGAATAAACAAGCCAAAAAACAAAAGCAAACAAACAAAACTATACTTATGTCCAGTTGCAAAATGCTCAATATGGACTGGACACTTCCGAGGTGGGTAGTTTGCAATTTTCCTCAGTAGAATCCTAAAATGACCTCCAATGTATAAACATAATTAATGAGATCCTTGCTATTTGCCCAGCACGGCCTATAGTTGCTTTAAGGACCACAGGTAGATGTACAATCACATTTCATGCTTTCAGCGAGAAGGCTCTCTCGTTGCACTGACAATCCTGACATCTGAGGACCAATAGTGAATGTGACAAGTTGGAACGTAACAAGGCGTCGAGAAGGTGGTGTATGAACTCTAAGACCTGCTGGTGCAAGGAGCTGAACGGACTGGGGACAGTGAGGCTGGGCTTCCTGAAGGGGCGACGTGGGAACTGCATCTTGAGGGACGCATGGGATCTGGTGGGCAGGGAGGAAGGGCCATTCCAGGAGGAGGTGGGAGGAGCCCGTGTAGCGGCAGCAGCTCTGCCAAGCTCCTGCTTTTCCTGCACTCCATGTACCCGCAGCTACCAGGGTTTAAACACACCTGGAGGACACGGTGTCAGCAGCAGTGGATCTCCACTGGACAGCTACTGTGACAAAAGAATATTTAACTAGATGCAAAGTTTTCATTATATGCATAATTAGGTGAAACTATAGTGTCAGTTTATATCTAAGTTATCTATTGCTGCATAACAAACTACCCCAGAATTTGACACTTTAAGACATCCACCATTTTATTTGTTCATTATTCTGTGGATCTAGGCTTTTTTTTTTTTTATTGTTTGTTATTATAGGGGTACAGATGCTTAGGTTACGTATGTTGCCCTTGCCCCCCTTCCCCCCAAGTCCCAGTTTCAAGCGTGTCCATCTCTCGGATGGTGTGCATTGCACTCTTTATGTATGCATGTACCCATCCCCTCTTCCCCCTCCCCCCTTCCTCCTTCCACCTCCCCCACTGCCCAACATCCAATAGATGTTAATTGGATCTAGACTTTGGACAGCACAGATTGAAAATGTCTTGGGCTTGGGTCAAGGTTGTCTGAAGGATTAGGGGCTGGCTGGGATGGTTCTATGGGGAGCTCATGTCTAGGGCTTTAATTCTGTCTGTCTGTGACTGTGTTCCTTGTTTTTTCTCCACGTGGCCTCTCTGTGTGCTAGCTTGGGTTTCCCCACTGCATGGCGGGGTCAGGGTAGTGGGGTTTCTTACATGGTGACTGGTTTCCCCCATTGCAAAAGCAGGAGCTGCCAGCCTCTTAAAAGGTAGGAATAGCTTCACTCTGTGCATTCCATTGAATGTCACAAAGAATTCCAAGGTCACATGGTCAGCCCAGATTACAGGGGGTTGGAGAAATGACCTGGCCCTCCTTTGATGGGAGGAACAACACACATGCACAGGATGCGGGGCACTGTGGCAGCTCTCCCCAGAGACTAGCACTGTGTACAGCAAATATACACAGACACACGCCTACATTCATGGGCTGCTAATGATGAACATGGCAATTTTCAGGGGATACAAAAACATAAAAGAATAGCCCTACTGTGTAATAGTTTAGAAATCTGTAGTAGACATTGGTCATATGCATGCTTACCCAACATATTTTGAATAACACTTTTAGATTTGGGTAAGTGAGCCAATGTATAAGACAGAACTCAAATGTCCCACGTCCTTGCAGCTAGGATGCAAGTGTATGCAAGTAACATTTTAAACAAAACAAAATGAAAAAAACAGGTTAAGAAATCTTGAGCTCTGGAGCAGACTATCTGAATTCAATCCCAACAGTATCACTCACTGTCTGTGTGACCTCAGACTAGTTACGTAAGCTTACCTGCTTCCCCTCCCTCATTTTTAAAAGGGATACTCCTAGTACCAACCTCCCGGGGTTGTGTTGAAGCTTAAATGAGTCAATGCCTGTACAAAGCTTAGGATAGGGCTGGTTCTGCCAGTCAGACATGAACATGAAACTTCAGATGTGAGCAGTGCGAGCCAGCAGCTGGCTCTGAGTGGGGCTCCCAGGTGCTGGCATGGGTGGCTGTGAATCTTCCAGCCCCTTCCCTGGTCACAAGATCACAGTGATTGTTGGTGCTGGCAGTAGTAGTGGCTACAGTGTAGCCAAGCTCCAGGGATTTATAGGTGGTTTCTTTACTGAATCAGTTCTGTGTGGTTTGGGGTATTATTCCTAAAATCTTCAGCTCTAATCTGTTTTTCCAGCTAGTTTAATGATTCCAGTAGCAAAAATATCTTTTAGTAAATCTTTCCCCCCTACCTTTCCCTACTGCACTATATGGAGTGGATTCTATTGTTTGCAATTAAGAACTTTGGCTGTTAGGACTGTGGCATGGTTTCAGGGATGGCAGGAAAGACCTCCCAGACTACTTTTCACATCTGAAATTTTAGCATCAGGAAATATTCCATAAAGCTCTTATGTTGATAAGTAAATCCTGAGAGAAGGTGTCACATGTAAAGTTTTTCATTATTTTTTTTTTGTGTGTGTGTGTGTGTAAAGTGCCTTATTTGGAACTAGGGGGTACTAACTCGGATTCCTGCCTAAGCAGCTTGCGTTTGGAATGAGATCTGTTCTGGTTAAATTTCCTACTGCCTTGTTCTCGAGGATTGGGCAAGACGGTATTTCTTTGTCAACTCACATTTCCGGAGCTGTCTGATAATGACCAGACTTGTTTTTGTCTTAAAATGTTTTGCATTCTTTCCCCTGGACGACACATAAGATTTATATAATTTTTGTATTTGTCTGACTCAATTAGGCTAACCAAGTCAGTAGATTCCAGTGATACTTTCGATCTCACGATTTAGAACATACCCACCTCTCTCTGGAAACTTCTCAGTAGTCATTGGCAGGTATTGTCAAAAGATGCCGAGGACCCAGAAGAAGAAAGTGCAAACATTTCTGGATGAGAGATGAAGGTTGAGGGACAAGCTGAGTTCGCTCCTGATCATATGTGTAATCGTTGCGGTGAGAGGAGGGGTTGAAGTTGAGAGAGGATTGTAAATCATTTAAATGGAAGAGGAAATTTTTCTGGGAGCATGGGGAAGGGTTGTATAAGTTGAATGTAGATCTTGGCACTATGCAGGAATATGTTGCCAATGCTCATGATACTGCAAGAATCATGACATCAGTGTAATTTCTTAAGAATTCACGAGGCAAATTACTGTCATCTCTACATCACCCCGCGGATGCTCAGGGTGGGGGTTACGGTGTCTGTCACAATAACCACGCTCAGAGAGATGAGTCACCAGGACTTAGAGTGCTTGCTGTCTGCAACATGGTGTTGGCCCTGCAGATGGGGAGAGAGGGATGCACGGGCCAGGGAGACATGGGTGAGGCACCTGGCAGCCAGCGTGTCAGAGGGTGGTATTGGCCAGAGTTAGGGTGGGAGGCAAGGGAGATGGGTTGAGAAGGGGGCAAAACAAAACACCACAGGGGATGAGAAGGACCACTAAAAATAACATATGAGCTTGTTGGAGATGAATTTCATATACTCATTTTATGTTTTACTAAGAGATCCCTGGCTCAAATGTTACGGAGGTCTGTACGGCTTTTCTGTCTTTTTACAACAATGCATTTCTATGGAACTCTGCTTGACAGTGAGAAGGATTGGGACCTAGAAATCAGAAGCTCTAAACCTGAGTTCTTAGATTTACTTTTTATTATCTGTGTCCTTGAGGCTGTTGATTCACTTTGTTACATCAAAATAGTCACATCTGTAAAATGAGAAAGTAACACTCATCTTAGCGTCAGGGGATATTTGATTATGAATTGGATATGAGATGATATAGGAGAATTATTATTAAATTTTTAGGTGTAATAAGGGTAAATGCCATGTTGCTTGCAATTTATTAAGATACTTCAGTTTTAAAAAAATCTGAGGTATAGCAATATGTTCATACTGTGAGATT
>RJWJ010020757.1:0-28715 GCA_004363605.1 Indri indri | reverse complement strand
GGCCAGGTGAGGGGGACTTGGCCAAGTGGGGGACGTAGTCAGGTTTCCCCAGGCTGGTGCCTCTCCATGAAGCAGAAGTGAGCACACATTCTTCTGGGAGCAAGTTTGGGGCACTGGTCCTTTCAGGAGGTTTCACATCAGTAAAAACTGCTACAAGAAGTAACCCAGTGCCCAAGGACAGACGAACAGATAAGCAAAACGTGGTCCATCCACACAATGGAATGTTGTTCAGCCTTAAAAAGGAAGCTCTGACCAGCCTACAACATGGATGAGCCTTGGAGACTCTGTGCTGCGTGAAATACGCCAGACACGAAAGGACCAATACCGTGTGACACCCCCTATGTGAGGCCCCCGGACCAGCCAAGTCCGCAGAGACCGAAAGGAGAATGGTGGGTGCCGGGGGCTAGGGAGGTGGACAGGAAACTCAGTGTTCAGTGGGGACAGAGTTCCAGTTTCGCGAGACGAAAATTCTGGAGATGGAGGGTGGTGATGGTTGTACAACAACGTGAACGGACTTAATGCCACTAAATCATGCTAACAGAAGTGGTTAAGATGGGAAATTTCTGTTATGTGTGTTTACCCACAATTTTAAAAGCTTGATAATTATCTCACCAACCTGTCAGGACCTGAGGTGACAAGTGGCTTTGGGTATTCTCCACCATCCTGCAGTCGGAGTATTTCACCTTCAGGCTCTGTCTGGTCTCCGTCAAAGTCTCGCCACACAGAACTTACTATGTTACGGAAGCACAAGACGCTGGAGGGAGCTATGAGGCCAAGCAAGCGACCAGGACAGGGGCCAGCGTGGCCCCTCCCTCTGCCCTGGGGTGGGCCAGAGCCAGGCAGGGCGCCGGGAGGCGGTGGAAGGGGACAGTCTCCACCCCTCACACGGGAAGCTCCCCCCAGACTTTCCCCTGCAAAGAAGGGAAGCCTCATGCGGGGGGCGGTCCCGTGGCTGCTGTTGACTCCTCAAACCAGGAGATGCTCCCTCGGTCGGAGCAAGGGCTGGTGAGCAGGAGGTCGGCCGGTCATGGAGGAAAGAGAGGTGACGCAAACTCACCTCGCCATGCTCCTGCTTGGTCTGCGCGGACGCCTGCGGCTCTTCGTCCGCATTCCTGGCTTTTCCAGGAACTGGATGCACACAAACTGATACCTGGCTTCATTCTGTCCTTATCACCAGTTAATTGCGTCATCAGAAGATTAAATGACCAGAATGTGATCTTCCTCCAAACTAAATGTGATCTTCCTCCAAACTAAACGGGAATGAAATTTCCAATTTGCCTGAAGCAAACATTGAGGAAGAATTAAAACCTACTGAAATCTTTTCAGTCAGATCTGATGGCACTTAAAAAACTACTACAAAATTATCGGCCAATTGTACCGTACACAATCTTTTCTATATAGACATGTTTAGGAATATGAATTCTTACATCCATGAGAACCATAAAACTTTGAAAAATCACTTCCTTTAACAGTTATTAATACCGCTTTGTGAACTCCACGTTTTATACTACTATGAAAATAGATGGACTTATACCTATTGTCTTAAGTCCACTGAGACACAACTGAACTTGTTCTCAATTTCCAAGCCTCTGCTCACATTAATCAAATATGTCTCTTTCAGACATTCAGACACACACTAACTCCAGGTCTATTCAGGTTCTGAGTTCCAGGGTGTCTGCTATGAGAAGAAAACCCCACCTCTGAAGTTACACATCTGTTTATACACCTGTTTACACACCTGTTTATACACATTGTCGTCAGTAAACACCAAGGGTGTAACCTCCCTGGCTCTACGCTGAGCGCCAAGCCCCCAAGCAAGATAATAAATGCCTCTTTTTAATGTTTTCCAGTGGACATACGAAAAGGCAGAGGTGACACCCTGGCCAGAACCGACTCTTGGACTGACAGATGTGGGTCCAGCCGTAGAACTCTATCTTAGAAACAGGTTTCTAACCTTGGTGGGGCACTGATGTTGATCCAGTGAGGGGAGAAGAGCTGAGATGCTTGGACATGAGCCAACCAGCCAGCCACATCTCCCGTGGAAAGGGAAGGAGCTTGTCTGCCAGGCCTGCCCCAGCAGCCTGCAGAAGGTGGGGATATGGCTCTCTCCCCACTCAGCATCCCCCACCCCACCCTGTCCCCACTGGTCACACTGTTGGGCCAGATGGGCTCTACATGGGAGCAGTATAATGGAGACATCAAAGTAGGGCTTTGATACCCACTTAAATGACACCACCTAGATCCAAGAGGGCAACAAGAAACCAGTCCTCACGCCCTTATCCACAGTAAAACCTCATCACGAGCAGGGCATTTTACATTTGGGGCCGGGATGCTTAATTAAGTTGCTCTTTGCCCATGGCCACCACTACACTGTTTACTCCCAGGGAGATGCTGGCCAAATCCCACAGGAGCAGGGCGCCTGCAGTATGTTCAGGTAGTGTGCACTATGGAGTGGGGAGTAAAGCATCTGGAAGCAAGCATGTGAAGGAGGCGCATGGCAGCTTTGTTTTGTTTTTTTAAAACTAATCAGCCAAAGGTCTTGTCCTGCATGCCTCCGGCCAGTGTTACCAGGCTTCTGAAGTCCTTAAGGTTCAGCTCTCTGTTCCACAGACAGCAGGCCTGGGAGAAGGAGCCTCAGACTCTGCGGAGTGTTAATTAAGGCTTCTCCCTCCCCCTCTCCTTATCTGCTCCAGGTGAGTCATGAGGAGGCTCCTCTGGTTATATTTAGAGAGCAGAGAAGGAGGGAGTGGGGCTCCGGCCCATCAGCCCAAAAGTTCATCTTACTTCCCGCATCTGGGCCTTCTCCAGCTCCTGGAGCCCTACTCTCTAGTAAACTTCCAGCTGCTTCAAAAATGAAATCAAAACAAACAGCCACCACTGAGTTCAAAGCCTGACCCAGGAACACAGCATGGCCTCGTCCATGAGCGGCACAGGTGGGTTTTCCTTCTTCCTTCCTTCCTTTCTTCTCATCAGGTGGATATAAAGTTCAACCTAACTTAGGTTCTTCTCCTCTGAGTTTTTATTTTTATTTTATTTGTTCATTTACTTATTTTAGAGATGGGGTCTTGCTGTGTTGCCCAGGCTGGAGTGCAGTGGAGTGATCGCAGCTCACTGCAGCCTCAAACGCCTGGGCTCAAGCAAGTCTCTCGCCCCGGCCTCCCAAGTAACTGGGACCACAGGCCTGAGCCTCCATGCCAGGCTGAGTTTCTATTTTTAGCAAATAAGCAATTTGGGACAATTTTCCTCCTGACCACTTCAAGTCACTTTTTTAAGCCACAGAATTTTACAGTGAATACTAAATTTTAAATTTCAACATAATTTTCTGAGTGGCTCTGGCTCAGGAAGAATGATGCGAAGTCAGAACCTGCCATTCTGCTGTCTCCCGGCTCCAGATGCCCCATTGGCCCCCTCCTCCTTCCCCAAACTCAATCTGCCAGCTCCTGCCCCACCCACTGATGACCCCTGACCCCAGCACCGTGAGAATCAAGTCTTAGCCCATGTGCCTCCAGGTGCACCTGGGAAGCAGGGCAGGCCCCACTTCTGTGGTTCCAGATGCCTGTGTCCCCTAAGGGCCAGGCCCCTCCTGGCTGAAGTCTCCCGCTAGCCTGACTAATCCCCAATTCTACAAGGAAGGGGCTGGGAGAGTACCAGGGAACCCCTCCTTCCCCTGCAGGGAACCACAGTGACAGGTGAAACACAGCAGACCTGTGACTTGTCCTAGTATGTTCCTTAAAATCATTCTCATTGTTTTCAGTATTTGCCAAATAATGGAACTGACCTTCTTCCCTTAAACATCCATGCTGGCCACCTGTGAACAACCCTTACCACTCCTTGTATTAAACATTTAACTTCTGGCTGCCCAAGCACTGCAGGGAGAACACTGCATACAAATCTCAGGTGTTGGAACCACTCACAGCTCCCTAGACCAGAGGGCTGCTCAGCTATAGTTAGTGACCTCACACACCTGGGGGAGCCCTGTACCTGGGGAGCCCCACACCTGGGGGACCCCACACACCTGGCGGGGAGCCACATACCTGGAGGACAAAACACCTGAGGAGCTCACAACTGGGGATCGACACACCTGGGGAGCCCACATACCTGGAGGAGCCCCACACCTGGGGGAGCCCACACCCTGGGAGACTCACACACCTGGGGGAACCCACAAACCACCTAGACGTCAGGGCCAGGCCAGGCGCTCCTACTGAACCTGCTCCTGCTAGGCATGCGGGGCCTTGGCCTCCCTCCTAAAGCCCTGGCTCCGTCCTTATTGCTAGAAGGGACAACCTGAGGGTGCATGTTTTCTGGGGAGCGGCAATGCCCTGCCTGATCCTCGTTTATCACATTCGGATGGAAAAGCCGGTTTGCTCGTGAAATGACTCAACTCCAGAGTTGTGCACAAATGGTGACATTTGCTCATGGTGCTAATTTAGAGTTTGTGTGGGGGGGACATGCTGGCCTTAGAAGGCATCTTTTCAAAAGGGCCCATAGGTGCAACTTTAGAGTCATGGTCCTCCACACAACTCCAAAGAATAAGCACGACCACACCCATAGGACTAAATCATGACCACAGATCACAGCTGGCTGTCCCCGTTACATGGAGAGACATAGTGGATGCTAAGTGAGCTGGCCGTCTGACACCCAGAGCCAAGAACTTCCGGGTCTTCCCCACAGCCCTGGTCCCAGCTCCAGGAAACAGCATGGTGGGCGCTAACCACAGGCCGGAGGCACATGCATTGCTGGGCTCTCTGCTACCCAACTTCGGCGACGTGTGTGGCAGCAGCCTCAGCAGTCAGCTCCTGCAGGGCTGGTCAGTGGCAGAGAGGCACACAGCCCATCTGCAGTCATGCCCTTGTGGGCAGCCCCGTCTGCAGATAGAGCCTGGCCATTGAATGCACTTGGGCCCCGTGACAGGCTGTGCTTTGCAAGGCTGGCTGGTGACATCCGACTCCCCCAGCCTGGGCTGCTTCCTGGTGCTTCCCTTCACGCCTGGGTCCCTGATAAATACTTTGCACCTGTCTCTCGGGGTCTGCTCTGGACAGCCCACCCGTCTTTTAAGTCAAGACAGGAAACCAAACTGCTCTCTCTTCCTTGACCAGGCCAATTAAAATAATAAAATAAAATAAGATATTTCTGATCCTAAGTCCTCTACACAGAACCCCACCCTCGATGAGTTCTGGGCATAGGTCAAGAGCCCTTTGGGAAGACAACCCAAGTTGCAGGCTCGTCTGGTGGGGCTGGGACAAGTTCTCAGAGCCGTGTGCAGACCCACAGAGAAAAGGTCACGTCCACGTGGCAAACAGAGGCCTCTGTGCATAGAAGAAACTGCCCATCAGACCCAAGTCACTTCTGAAATTTGCACGGGTGATAAATTGATAGAAACCAATGTCAACCCATTTTTTAATGAACTAAAATTGTGAGGTGCTCAGGAAGAGTCACTATACTCCCTTTATCTGAAGTTTCACTTTTCTGTCACCTCCAAAGAGTGCCTGTCAAATAGGGCATCTAGCCAACTTAACGTTACAGTTGTGGTTTCTTAATGAGCCCAACTATTTAAGAGATGTAATTATTCAATTTTACAATTAACTCTCCTATTAATAATAAGGGGACTTACAGCTTTTAAAACCATGCTGTCCTTTTAAAAAGCAACAGAACAACTTATGAAATCAAAGAATTATTTCAACATAAGAACAAAAAAATCTCACATCTTTAGAAAAGAAACAACAGAGATTTTTCTCCCTGAATTAACAATTTCATAGGAAAATAAATACTCAAATGTAATTTTAAATTTAATCAATCTATTTCTTAATAATTTTTTAGATGGGGAAAGAATAGATATTTTAGACTAACTGAAAAGAGAATTCATATTCACACTAAGCAATTGGCAGAATAGAGCTTCTGGAAGAAAATTTCACATAAAATGCCTTTATTACAATTTCTTATAAATGCACTTTGGAAAAAGCCATGTGACTGTATAACATCATTAAACAAACTTATCATTATGAGCTGTATTATTTAAATGTACTGCCAACTAAACATAACTTTCAGGATATTTTGTCCCTTATTACTGAAGTATTATTTACTCTAAGACAAAAATGCCAGATTTTCTTTTCTGGAACAGTAATCACAATTCTTGTGGCTCTCAGTGCATATCAAACAAAACATAAATCACAAAGGAATCCTCTCACATTCAAGAAGTTTACCATTGCCAATTATTTAAAAGAAAAAAAATCATACCTTGGTCTCAGATCCATTAAAATTTAATTGGTGCTTAGGTTTCAATAAGTCTTCTCATTACCCTGTTAAGTAAGATCTTTTTCATTGATTAAAAAAAAAAAGTGTTCCCAAAAAAGCAAGATCCACAATATCAAATGTAGAACAAACTACTTAAAATTGCCCATAAGTCAGTTCCAGTCTGTAATGGTAAAAAAGTTCTGGAAGTGATGGTGGTGATGGTTGCACAACAGTGCTTGATGCCACGGAACTGTACACTTAATAATGGGTAAAATGGTAAATTTTATGTTGCATATGTTTTGCCACAATAAAAAAATTACCCATGAATCTACTATGGCGCCACATAGCCACACCAAACGTGGTCGGGACAGTGGTAGGTCTGTGTGTTTTACTCCCCACTCAGTGCATACAGCAGGTACTTAAGGAATGTTTGATGAATACCAACTGCAGAGCACCTCATGTGTGCCAAGTACGCCACACGCCTTTCTTTCTAAGACTCTCGGTGGGTTTACTTCCGCGCGACGCCAAGAGCTTGCACATTTTATTCCCATTTCACATCACAGAAATGGTGAAATGAATTAATATCAGAAATGAGGACAAGAGGGACTCCAACCACCATGACAATCATCCCAGCTTTCTTTGGTGATTAATGAAAAAGATGCATGTCTGAACTTCTATGGTTTCCTAATATTTTAATGGTTTAGCAACATTTATCTGAAACAAAACAACTACTTCAATAGACTTTATAGAGAGAAACAGTGATTTAGGTCACCCCACAGGTGCATGAGGCATTTCATCTGGAAGCGGCAGATGATTCCAGGTCTGGTCACTCTCAAATCTCACGTCCCCCATATAGACAGTCACCCTGAGATTCCATCGCATTTCCACAGCCAACGGGGCAGTCTCTGAGCCCTGGAGCCACCCCACAGGAGCCTAGATGGCAGTCCTGTGCAGAACTGCACTGCCCCTAATCCTCTGCTGAAAATAGGCTGGAGGAAATCCTCTTTTCTCCGAAGCAGGAGATGAATTAATTATTTAAGCAGCCGCCTCCTTCCCAGGCAGTCATGACCCATGCATGTCCAGGAGGAATAAAGGAAACAGTCGGCTGCTCCTGTATCTGGGCAGGTACAGAGGCAGGGAGGACACCGCACCCACCTCTCAGACCCTCAAGGGCCCCCAAATGCAAACTCCAGACGTGCAGCATCAGGGGCTCATGTCCCACTGATATCTGCAGACAAAACAATGCTGTGGGTGGAAGGAGTCTACTGGGTTCCGGCTTTAACTAGTGTCAGCATCACGCATGGTTTCTGTTTGGTGCTGGAACCACCTGGCCTTGTGTTTTTAGTCGAAGTGAGTGAAAAGTATCCAGAATTCTTCCAACAATCACCAGAGACCATACTAACTCCTGATCAAAAGATGGTATGTGCTTATAATCACCTAAGCAAAAAAAAAAAAAAAACTAACACAGACAGACAATAAGTTAGACAATAGCTGGTGTGGAAACTCACTGCCTGCCTTAAAAACCACAAGGCTGCTGACGTGTGGGTGACACAGCACTGACCTGCCAGGCTGAGACTCTACTGCTACAGGTCACTGCAGAGATAACAGGTCCTCATTACACTAACTCATATTTCCAGTTCAACTTCCAACTATCACATTCCAGTTTTGCACACCCTATGTGGACGTGTGCTGCCGGGTAAAAAGTCCCTAAGAACTGCACTTACTGAGAATTGGATCATTACCCAGCAGCCTCCTAGTTCTCTGAGAGACACGCCCAAGCCAGTTTGGTGATGTGAACCCTAACATCTGTCTTTTCAATAGGCCAGATGTTGTATATTTGGATTACAATGAAAAAAAACAAAACAATGCCTTATAACATTGTTTTAATACCAACCTCCACTCCCCTTCCAGCCCCTCCAGGAAAAAAGAAAAGAAGCAAAGAGAAGAAGATACAAATACACACAACCTTAGATCTGATCAAATCATGGAAACTGGTCTACTACACCTGATAATGGCCAATTGTCTAACTCTATTTTACAACAAAAAATAATAATCCATTCATTCCCACTAAATACTTATTTTATGTTGCGTCTTTCCAGATTTTGTGGAATAATGTTTTTGTAATTATTTGATAAAGCAGTAAGTAAGCAAACAAAGTGCTTTTTCAAACTGCCGTCTTTGGCATTTCCCATCTGTCTGAATATTTGGGACCCAGAGTGCCTGCATTTGGAGTCCTTTAGGATGGGCTGAACAAGTCCCAAAGTCACATGCTGACCCCTGACCCCTGCGTGCCTGTATTTGAAGACCTGGCTTTGAGGGGGTAATTAGGATTTGATGAGGTATTAAGGGTGGGGTCCTAATCAGACAGGATTGGTGTCCTTGTAGGAAAAGGAGGAGGGGCAGATCTCTCCGTGAGGACACAGCAGAAGGCGGCGTCTTACCAGAACCAGCACCGACGGTGCCGACACGCTGATCTCAGATTTGCAGCCTCCAGAACCGAGAGAAGTGAGCTTCTGCTGTTTAAGCTGCGTAGCCTGTGGTACCTCCAGCGGTACCTCGTTGGGGCTGCCCAACCTCACGGAGATTACACAGTACCCGCCACAGCTTTATGTTTAAGACGCTAGTGCTTAAACGACAACCACAGACCCACACAAGTTTACAGACTCAACAACAAGCATCTCAGAGAACCATGTCACAAATAATATGTTGATTTTTTGCAACAAAAATTATCTTTCCTTAGTCACATTGTTAGCACCTATTTTCTCAACAATCAAGCCTGTGTGCTGACATGCTCTCCAATGCACAGGTTCACTGGCTTGTGCTCTCACCTCACACGCGCCCTCGAGGCCCCAGGCACGGGGACCATGCACACAGTCCCATCCTCAGGGCAAGGCCTCAGGCCACGTGGTCTCCATGAGGTCGGTTTCTCTTTCTGAACTGTGCTGACATGAGGGGACAGACACAGGCAGGGTGAAGACAGCCCTGAGAAATCAGAGCTTATCACAAAGAAAGAGGAGGCAGCCAGTGGCACGCAGATAAACGTCGGCACACAGGGGAAGTGGGGAGGAGGGAGGTGAAGCCCGACCACGAGGACCCTTCCCAAGTCAGGAGGCCCGGGCTCCTGGGGCATCTGAGGGCCTGCGGAATCTCTGCCCCCGAAGTGAGCACGTCCTGGCAACAGCGTCCCGCAAGCATGCAGCTCTCTCTGAGAGGTGCTCACATAGTCCGTACATGGGGCGTTTTTAAGCATTCTGGGAAGAGGAGGAATCGCTACCAGCAGAGCCTGCGTCTGTCTTCTCAGGTACATGTGCACTTATTTATAATCAGCTTGGTGACCCAGGCCCTGTCAACAGTGTGCTATCCAACACTGTCCACCAGACGATGAGATACAAACACGGCTCCCATGGGGGTAACACTCAGAGGAAAAGGGTAATGTTGAACCTGCTTACAACTGTGTCTACGTCTGGGGCTATAAATGTGTTACAATTGATTTTTTTATAGGGAAAAAAATCAATTTGTTGAATATCTGCTATGTACCAGATCCTACTCTGGGCACTTTCTTCAACATCTCTGTAATTCTCAGCATTTCAGAGTCAGGCAAAGTTGGTAAGTTTTTTCTCAAAGGGTAGAAGATTGTTTTTCCCCTGCATTCTACGACCCTTTTATCTTTAACTGAAAATAAACATAGCTTGACCACCAAATACCAAATACTACCAAAATGCCTTTAAGATACTAATTGTGCCTAATACTGAATGATGAGCACATGTGTATGTATGTTTATACATACACATCAACAGTATTAATATGCTGTGATTTCTGAACAGCACCCTAGAGTTCTCTCCTGGGTGGGATGGGTCCCCCAAGAAGGGAAAGGACATGTGGCTGTAACCGGAGAAAGGCCCGAGGAGATAACAGCAGGTGGACTCTAACTTCTCTGCAACGAACTGCTTAAGGCGCCAGAGAACGCCCACCCTCAAGTTCACCAGGCCCACTGCTGCCTCCCGGACGCTTCTGAAAAGGTTGAAGCCACCTGCAGGTGGGCCAGTCTCCTCAGTGGCTCAACTAAATCTCATCTCTTCTCCCAAGCGCTGACATTGGAGGGTCTTGTCGATTACACAAGGATGCGGGGAAAGCAGATCTCTGAAGGCACGCATAGAGATAAATTCACCAAGGTAGGGGAAAGCAGGGTGTTCCTGAAGCATCACCCGAGACGTCTGGCACAGCTGACCAGTCCCTAAGTCTCTGTGGGCCCCTCATGGCAAGGCAGGAGAGTCACAGGCCCTGGGGTCACACCACATAGGTGGGGTGGCCGTGTAATGGCCATAAAAATTCTTAGCCCAACTGGGGCACTTCTGTGGGTGAAAGGGGACACCGTCAATCATTATTAAATATGCTGGGGCCACAGGCAAGCCCTGGGCTGAGCTGGGCAGCACGGGCATGGGGTCACCCTCAGCATGGATGAGCCCTGCAGGACACACGGGTGGGATCAGGGCAGAGCAGACAGAAAAGCCACTCCACATCCACCCCAGCCCAGGGAAGTGGGAGCAGGGCCCAGCCGTGTGCAGACGGAACGGACACAGCGCTCCTCTGTGGTCACTGTGAAGACCGAGCGAGACTGGGAAAGGGCCAGCCTGTCCGACTTGTGGAGGGTGGCTCTGTCCTCCCCCATGTGGCACCTGCACCCAGGCTGCCTCCCGGCCCCAGCGAGCCAGGCCGCGGTGTCTGCGCCACCTCAGCCCCACCTCAGCCTCTCCTCTGCTCCCTTCCTCGGTAGGGGCCGACCAGCAGACCCAGGCTAGAGACGTCCCCCACCCGCAGGCTGCACGTTCTTCCCATCGGTTACTGGTCTTCAATCAAATAGTCTTTTTCACAAGTAACAAAACTTTTCCTTAAAATCTTTTATCTTTCAGCCAGGAAAAATGATCTTATTTTCATTCCCTTCCTGAGCCCGCTCCCCCGCAAAATTACCTTTGTCACATGAGATATGCACAAAAAATTGACAGCCCTTTCCTGAGATGTTTTTACAGCACTTGACAACACACAGATTATTCTCATGCACAGCGATGAGGGTTCATTTGATCCTAACCACCAGGGAAGCAGAGACAACAAGTGCCATCGGTCTCATCTCACAGCTGCCTCTGGAGGTTAAGTGACTCGCCCAGAGCAGATTCACTGAGGGGCTGCCGTCCAGGAGCCGCGCAGGGACCCAGTCTGGAAGACCGTCTCGGCCGAGGTCCTGGTTACCTCAGGCCTCCACCGATCGCACAGCCGGTGAAATGCATGTCAGTTACAGCTCAGCTGAAGTAAAATGAATGGAAGTAAAAACATTTCTCACCAGTGGCAACCTATCTTTGTTAAATTTTTTTTACCTACAAAAAAACTGTACTGTACAAATTTCACAATGGACCACCAACCCAAAGTGCAGCTGACAAACGCTCCTTCAACCCCACAGTGACAGCCAGTGGAAATCCTGACACCACGTAACGTGTGGCATAACACTGTCTCCCAGGAAAAAGAGACTTATTCTCTTGTCCAAATTGCAAACTTTTTAACATGCCCTCCAGGAAGTGATCTGGTTCTGAAACCCATAAAAAATAAAATAAAACCATAGAAAAATGGGAAACATTCTGCCAACAGAAAGAGAATAAGAATTTGAAAATATATACATCTAAGTTTTCTTCATCCTCAAGAAGGACTAACTCAACTGAGTGGCAAGTGATGGGAAAACTGTACAGAAAGGCAATTGCAAGTAAGTAAAAATATGTTACTGACAAATGCCTCAATGTGAATGCAAAGGGAGAAGTATATAATTTTTATTCATAGAAAATCAGTTTCTCCTCACACCACTTAAAACAATGTTGAAAAAATACTTAAAGGGTTGGGTTAAAGAGGCAACCAGTGATTAACATGCACACGGGGCTGGCGAACTTTGCCCAGCGTGGGCCCAGGCGACAAAGGCAAAAGGTGGCAGAGAAAGCCCAAGATGCTGCTAATGTCCCTGCACCCCAGCCTGAGGGAGTCCAACACCCTCCCACGGCTACTGCTGAAAGGGCTTTCTTCTCAGGATCTGTAATGAGTAGAAGCTGCTCCTGCAGTCACGCTAAACAGAAAACACACCAAGGGACAATAGCTCGGAGCAGGCAAGGCACGATTAGAGAACCTGAAACACAACATGCCGTGTGCACAGTTGGCTTGGTATTCAAGTGTCAAGCAAAACCAGAAAAACCTGTGTCCTCCTTGGGCGGGTGGGAGGGGGTCACGGGGAGCCAGGAGCTCAGGTCTGTCCGGAGGGCAGCCCAGATCTTCCCAAGTGGCTGCTGCCCCTGCGGAAGGGTCATTGGAGAAATGGCCGGGCCAGTCTTGCCAGATCATATGACTTTTAAAAAAGCGGGGAAATGAGTATATTTATGTGCAGTCACCTGTACTTAAATGTTGGCAAGAATTCAAATAGTTTTAAGGTCCCTGAGGGGGTCAGTGCAGCCACTTCAAGGGCCAGTTCTAACACTCAAGGGCTCCAGGGCACAGGCTGGCCTTGCCTGATTGGGGGGGGGAAGGGGGGGCAGGGACACTTTCGAATGTCTAACAAAAACTGAGAAACCCTTGCCCAGAAAGCAAAGTGCGTGTATGCAAAAAGTCTGCATACTGTTTCAAGGGATTATGCAGTTTAGTTCTTGAGAAATAATAGTTTTAAAATAATAATAGTTTTAAACTATTAAGAGGGCTTAAGAACTCTGCTGTTCTTGCCTTTCCAGGCCCCGTGGTAGAAGGAATGAATTCAAGAAAAAAAGGAACAAATCTGGTGAGCCCAGTTATCGCAGTATTAGCCCATGACGCACAGGAAGGGCCCGTGTCAGAATACAGAGAAATGTTTCACATCGAAGCTTCCACTGAGTCAGGACACCTCCTCAGAGGTGTGGATTCCAGAAGGTGATGGTCTCGGGACCTAACTTGAAGGACCAGATGCCTCCAGTGCTCTGTCCATTTGCACACTTTTATGACTCTGTGGAATGAACCAAAGAAAGAGAATTCAAAAATTTGAAGTAACATTAAACATGATTCTAAAAGACTGTCGTTAATCACTCAAGTCCTCGGAAGTACCATGAAGTTCCCTTCGGAATCGCCCAAGAGCAACTTCTTCCATGTTACTAATATTGTTAACAATAGTGCTAAGAGCTGTAATCACTCATTCAGCAGCTGTTTTCTGAGCTCCAATTCTGTGCCAGGAACTGTTCCAGGCACACAGGGAGAAGCTGGAATACAGACACATGTGGGATGCACGGCGCGTAGAAGTGGTCAAGGCCTCGTCCCAAGAAGGTGTGGAGAAGAAGGAAAAGAGCCACAGGCAGAGGGCTGAGGCAGGGTGATGCTGGGAGGGCAGACACCAGCCAGGGATCCCAGGGCAGGGTGGCCTGCAGTCAGGAGAGGCCCTGAGGCTACCAAAGGTGACTGCCCGGCCTGTCTCTCTGCTGGACACACTGCCAAACCCCTGCCAAGCCAATCCTTCCCCTCACGTCCTTGCCCTACCAGGCCTACTAACCTGACCAGGTCCAAACTCACAGTGGGTTCCACTCTCTTTCTCAGCACTGTCACCTTCTAGCGCAGCCGGCACGGCTCACTGTGAGTTCACCACCTGCCACCGCCAACCCCAGGCCTGGTCCACGAGACAGGGACTCAGTCTCTCTGTCCTGTCCGGTGCACGGACATGTCCACGAGTGTGTCACTGAGTGCACAGGGTCGAGCACAAGGCCAGAGGGGGACTCCTTGGCCCTGGGTAAGTGGCAAGTCTTACCTTCCCAAGTGGGAAAAGACGAGACAGGAGGAGGAAAGATGGATGGGCTGCATCAGATAAGCCATTAAAAAAATTAGCTGGAAGGAAAAAACTAAGTGGAGTGACCAGAAGGGAACGCATTTTGTCCCTGGAAAAGGGAGCTGTCTGCAGGTACACACAAGTGATGATGTCACCTGGGGAGGAGACGTACTACCGGCGGCCTCTGTCAGGACAGGGTCTCCAGCCCCACACTAGAGGGAAGCAAGAGCAGGAAGGCACACAGAAGGGCGCGAACTGCTAGTGCCCACTGTTTCCGTGAGGGGCAGGCAAGGTCTCCTCTCCGACGTCCTGTGAAGAGGGGGTGTGGGATGTTCAAAAGAGGCCAAGGGGAAAAGCAGCCTCCCCGAGAAGCCCGGGAGCACAGCCTCGCAGAGGCAGATATCCATATGCAACAAAGATGCCCCCTGCACGGGACACCCACTGAGCACCAGCCCACATCCCCTTTGGACAGGGCAGGACCCACCGGGTGGGCACTGTTAACAATCTCCACTCAGCCTGAGACTGTGGTGGGGTGGAGGAGCCAGCTCGCTGGCCCAGGGCCAGGGGCCAGGGGCAGGTCTGCTAGACTCTGTGCCTCACCCCTTACCCTTGGGGATCTACTATTTTGTTTTTGTCAGATAACAACAACCAAGTGAAAGCAAAAATAATCCCTTGCTCAATCTTGCTGAATTTCTAGTGCTGTAAAAATTGCTGGATATTCATTTTCATTTCAAATAAATAGCGTTTTTACCTGCGTTTAACATGGTTTAAAAAACATTTATAGGTCTGGGACGTGGGAATCATTTATTAACCCTGCTTCTATTGAATATATGGTCCAGGCAACAAAGAACAATTTGTATTTTAGGTCTCAGAACCCAAAACATCTGTCAATAGACGATTTCCTGTGTAGTGAGGTATGTACATATGTTTGTTGGTGGATTCAGTGCAATTTTAACTAATTTAAAAGGAAGACAGTGTACTCTTTCCCAGAAATTTAGGTGACTATGTAGCAAGACCCAAGAATGTAAACTTTTTTCTCCTGGGTTATTACTAAACTTACTGTCTGACACAGAATAGAAGCATCTCGAGATCATTTGTTCCTGATAAGCAGGCATTCAGTAAGGTTCCAAACAACAACGGAAAGAATTTAATATAATAGCTGGAACATAAAGGTTAAATTATTCATGGAGCAGATTGCTTTAAAGTGTCCAGTGGAGCACGTGAGCCCCTGAAGACAGGAGAGGAGCTTGGTCAATAGCCTGATGTGCTGCCTGGTTAAATATCTGTTAATTACAAATGTTTTCTGCGCCGGTGCTGTGGACTTGTCGCCACACTGCTGGAGATGGACCATGCATGGATCTTTGATTATACTCCTAACGATAGGCTTATTTCAAATACCTGAAACCCTGGTGGTTAAAGTGACTTAACTTACTGGTCCTGGGGTGTAGACTCCAGAGCTGAACAACAAGAAGGCCCCCTCTGTATCGTCCAATGCTGTATTCAGGAAAGCAACTCCAAAATTAGGGAGCATTTTTATGTTCCTGAAACAAGAGCTGGTATGACTGAGTCAAACGAGTAAGTCTGTCTTTCAAAACAAGCAAGCTCATAGGCGAACACTGACGGTCACATTGCAAAGCATCTGGTAATAGGAATAAAGAAAAGTAGACGCATATGTGTGCATATAAATGGCTGAATTTTTTAGAAGGCTTAAAGCATTCTAGTATAGCAATGTTTGAAGTTCTCAGGGACCAAAAATGTTTATGTTTCACTTATAAAGAAAATTCTAACATAACAAACAGTTCGTCTTGCAAATAAATATCTACTGTCAGCAAGGAAAGCCTTCAGATTTTTCAAAGTTTGCTACTTTAAGTGTTAGAAATATGCTGGAAAGCAAACTTGTGAGACAGACAGAAGGAGAAATTTTGAAGGCAGCAGAACAAAACCAACAAACAATATCCGGGCTGAATCATCAGAAACAGATCACACAGCCACAACAAAATTAAGCCCTCTCAACCCACAGAACTTTGAAGAAAAACCAAATCCCCTGAATGTGACTCATGGAAGGGGCGAGGGGAGGGAAGTGCTGGCCAGCGAGGCTACCGGGCCTGGGATGCTCGGCCTTAAAGAGACTGTAGGGCCAACTGTGGCCCATACCCTTCCTGCCTGGACTGCAGAATTTGACCACATCTTGGTTTTCCTGTTTTTTTGTTTTTTGTTTTAATTTAAAGAGGTTTATTCTGAGCAAAATTTGAGGACCGTGACCTGGAGCCACATCCAAGAAGCCTTGAGCTGGTGGACTGGCTGTGGCTGGGTTACAGTTTGGTTTTATACATTTCAGGGAGACAGGGATTACATGTAAAGTCATAAATCAATATGTGGAAGGCACACATTGGTTTGGCCGAAAAAGGTGGGCCATCTCGAGAGGGGGGTGGGGGCTTACAGGTTATAGATGGGTTTAAAGACTCTCTGACTTGTAATTGGTTAAAGACATGAAGCTTTGTCTAAAAGCTTAGAATGTTTTAAGAAAAGGGGGTCTGTTAATCAGAGACAAGCATGTATTTGTTGTGTAAACTGAGGACCTGCAGGTTTGTCTTGCATACCCTTAGGCCTGTCAATGTGTTACGAAGGATATTTATAAGAAGGGAGGGGGCATATGAGGCATGTCTGACCTCCCCCTCAAGGTTCATGGCAGGCAATTCCGTTTTAGTGCATCCCCTTGGCCCGGAGGGGGTCCATTCAGTCAGCCGGTAGTGGGGAGCCTTAAGATTTTATTTTAGTTTGCAATTCCCCCCTTTTGGCCACATCTTATTTTAAAGTCTTTTGAATCCGGCCTGGGCCCTACACACTGCTCAACATCAGGGTCTTGGTTACCTCTCAATGCAACCCAGGTGGCTGGCTGGGGCCAACCAACCAACAGAGCGGCAGATGTGTGTGGGCTCTGTCCCCAGCCAACCCACCCATGGTGCCAGTACCCGGGAGTGAACTTCTGAGCACCTCCTCAGAGCCAGGTGCCATTCCCAGCTCTTTACCTGTCTTAGCTCATTCAATCCTCCTCATGACTCCATGACATGAGGACTAATGTTATCCTCACATGAGAAACTGAGGCAGAAGAAAAGCTAAGGCACTGTCCAAAGCTGCCTAGCTAAAAAGTGTGCAGGCAGGTGGTTCACTCAGGCAGCCTGCAGAACGTGCAGGCTACCCTGTAAGGCTGTGCTGGTCTCTCTCAGAATTTAAACTACCTAAACCTATGTTTCCTACCTCATACCTCTAAAAAGAAGACAACGGTGACAACGTATAGGTCAAACTATCTCCTGATACATAAACTACTTCATGGTACATACACCACCTGATGGTCCTTGAGCACTGTGCCATTTATAAATACAAAGTATCTCTACAGAGCCTGTGTCCATCAAACATCCAAACAACCAGTAACACACAGTTTGGAACATACTGTCCTAACCTGCAACAGAATCCTCTCATTTACTTGCCTATTTTCTGTCTCTGGAGTTAACCAGGAATAAAGTACCTATAGCAGTATTTTCCAAGGACTGGACTTCCTTCTCTTTTGGCAGCCCTCATGCATCAGAAGCTGGAAAGCTTTCTTTGTCCCAGGAATTCTGACTTTGTGAACACTAGAAGGGAACAGGGTATATTTATTCATGTTTGTAAAAGAAGTCGCATAAGGAAACCACAAAGAAATATGAATATTCAATCCCAGACTCCTTTTTCTCTAGCAAAAGGAAATATAATTTAGTCCTACATATTGGAAGATAACCAAATTACAAGAAAACAGATCATGACTGTTTCTGGAAATAGACATCAGTTCAAAATCATAGAAATGAATGGTTTTGTGTTTGACTATGGTGAAACAGCCAGATGAATACGCTGCAAAAACAAAACAAACAAAAAAGAATGTGGAATGAGAAAAATAGAAAAAACAGTATCTCATAACTTGCCTTCCAGGGACATTATCAGATAATGTACATGCTGGAAAAGTTCATTAATGAATATTTATCTCTTAGTTTTGAGAGAAAAAATTGATGTCATAGTATAATAATACAGCAAAGGGGAATACAAAATGTAAACTACACAAAAATTTATATAGATCTATGTAACATGAAACAGCCAAAGGCCTGGAGGAAGTGGGTTAGTAAAAGCACCAAAATGAGACATATGTCTGCCCCACGGGATGCACGCAGGTCAGGAGCTGGGTGGGAAGGTAAGGCCACCAGGGAGAGTCTCCACAGGGGCAGAGGACAACCTGCCCACCTCTCATTTCTACACATTATTCCCCTCAGTTTGACCCTCCCTTTTATCTCAGAGTGTTAGAGTTAGAAGAGAACTGAATTAATTAGAAAAACAGTGAGTACATCTTAAGAAAATGCTAGTTCCATCCTCCCTTTTCCCACTTCCCTTTGAGGAGACGGAGGCATGAAAATAACTTGCCTAGGGACCCACACTTACTGCATGACCCAGCTGAGAACAGAAAGCTCCTACCAACAAAGCACTTCTCTTACCAATCTGGTTACCTGCAGTGACTGTTATCAGATTTTCTATGGCATTACTGTAGAGGAACAAAGGTGTCACCTGACGTTTAGCACTCATGCTATAATATGGACTTTAGGGGCTCAAGAGTCAGTGAGGGAGTAACACAAGGCTCTTGCAGGCTAAGCCCTTCTCTATCCAGAATCACCAATGCCAAGTTCTCTCCACTTAAATGAAAGCAGGCTGACCTGTCTAAGGCTTCCTGGCTGTCAGGAAATGATCCCCCATGGTGCACACAAATTCCCTGGACTCTGAGTCTTTTGGTTAGTGAATAAATTCAGGGCAAAGCATTGATTTTGGCATTCCCCCTGGATAAAAAGAAACATATCTTTGGCCAAGGTCTCCTATTTAGAGAACGCTCATGAATATTAAAGTCTGCCTAAGGTAATTCCTATACCAGGAAAAAACAAAGTTCCCGTAATGATGCCCTCTTCCAGTAGTACCAAGCCCTGGTGCGTGAACTTCTCAGACCTGTGACTGACCATGGACGGTCAGCCACAAGGGAACAATGAAGCCTTTTGTTAAAGACTGTGGCAAGGAAACACTATCCTCCGGGACAGCTTTCTTTCTCTTCTGCACACACACACCCCTTTTCATACCTAAGGCCAGCGACTGCTGCCACACACTGAGTTCCAGTTTTGCCTTCTCTGCTGTGAAACAAAACCAACTTCCCCTCCAAGTCTTCCCTCCTGATCTCCCCACTCGGTCACCACTGAAGCAGCGGAGTCCAGAGGAACCCAAAAAACCACAGAGTTGTGATCTGATTGGTTATTTTCAGGCAAAAAAAAAAAAAATTCCAAACTTCACTTCTGAATCCTCCAGTGGTGTTTAAAAAATAAACAAAATCACTGGCATTTTCCGTCGAAGTGTAACACTTCCTCTCAATCCCTAGATCCTCGTGCAGACATGACAGCGGGGAAGTCGCAACTGAACGTACCTCCCCAGACCTGGGCCCTGCGCGGAGCCCCAGCAACCGCTCTCTGGGGACGGCTAGTGTGCCGGGACAGCTCGAATCCCTGCCCCGGCTGTGTCGGGAGGGACGGTCAGAGAACGGCGGGCTGGAAGGGGGACGTGGGGTGGCTGTGGACGGAGAGCAGGTGGGGCCACGGGGAAGGGGCCGAGCGTGTGCAGCCAGGACCCCGTCCGAAGCCCGAGGGGGCAAACTCCGACTGGCCCCGCCCCAGCATCGTGCTCGTCCCCGGGAGGCGGTCAGTGTCACCAGGCCGCCAGAGCCCGCAGGGGACCCTGGGGCTCGGCTAGCAACAGGGTCGGGGGCCGCGTCTGGTCTCCAGGGCCCCGAGCACGCCCGCCCCGGGTCCCGGCCTCACTCACGTATCTGTGCACAAGCGTCCGCACGAGGCTGCAGTCCATGGCTCCCCCGGCCGTGCCCGCTCCGCCGCTCAGCGCCCCCGCGCCCGGCTCGGTGCGCCCATGGGCTCGCTGGCCCGAGTTCGGCCGCGACCCCCGCTCCGGTCAGGGCCGGGGCGTGCCGGGAGGTGCGGAGGGCGGCGGGGGCCCCTCCGCGCTCATGCCCGCCCGGCTCGGGGCGGCTGGGTCCGGCCCGCGCGCTGCTGGCCGCTCGGCGGCTCCGAGGCTGACGCTCGGCGGCCGCGCCCGCGCTCGGCGCCCGCTCCCCCGTCGGGCTGCCCTGTCCGCGGCCGCTGGAGCGCACCGGCCCGCGGCAGAGCCTGCGCGCCCTCCCCGCGTGTCTCCGCCTCCTCGGCCCGCCGCCCCTCTGGAGCCGGCCTCTGGGCCCCGCCGCGGCTCTGGGCGCGCACGTCACCAGCGCTGTGAGCATGCGCCCCGCGGCCCGCAGCCCCCGCCCCGGGCAACGCGGCTCAACTCTCACGCGCGCTCCCGGGCCCTGCCCCCTCGCGCCGCCGCCGTCGCCCCCGCCCGGGCCCCGGACCCTCGCGGCGGGGGCTGGAGCCGCCGGGTAGGGACTCCCTGTTGCTTCCGCCTCCCGAGGCGAAGGCGCAGGGCGTGGCAAGGACTGTGCGCTGTGCACTGGGAGGACCCGGGCGAGCGACTGCCTCGCCGAAGCCTCCGCCGGGGGTCCCGGCATCTCTCTCTCGGGCTCTGGCCCGAGAACTTTTATTCTGCGCCCGAAAGGCCTGGCGGCGGGAGCGCGGTGGGGGTGGGGAGGTGGCCGTGGGGCCTTGGGGCGGGAAGCTGGGGTCCGGTTGAGGGGTACCCGCTAAGCAGGGTCTGGGTCACGTCCCAATGCGTGGCACTCGCCCGCCACGCGCCGTGGCTCCGGCCTCGCGGGTGGAGGGACGGCAGGGACATTCCTCAGGTGGCTGCCCAGGGTCGCAGCCCTTCAAGGGTGGAGGGAAGGTACGGACAGGGTCTCCCCACTTGGGATCTTTGCTCCCTTCTGAAACCCAGCGGACCTCTAGGCCCAAACCCCAGACCCTTTGTCCCCTGAGCTGCGAGAGTGGAAGACACTTTTAACCGGGCAGCGTCGGGGTGGTGAACCTGTTACCCCAGCCCCGGCGCCCCCAGGCTCCGCCCCGCCGGCTGCCGGGAGGCCCAGCCCAGCCCCTCAGGTGCGCTGTCGGGGCCCAGGGAGAGGCGCTGGCTTTGCTGCTGGCTTCAAACCACTGGAGGCACCGCTCTCAATCCCGGGAATGTTTGTTTTCCCTGAGTGGCATGCTTAGTGTAACAAACTCTCTCTGCTCCGCAGTCAGCCTTGACTTAGTGGATGTACTTAGTCTCCAACCCCGTTATTGCTGCCACTGATAATCCCTCGTGAAGCCAGAGAGACATAACAATACCTCGGTGGCCTGTCAGGAACACGGCCGTGTCTGGGCATTAGGAAGCGATTGAACAAGACTGTTCTCGGTGGTTGTGGGCACTTTAGATGCCTGGAAATGAGCACTAGTGAACAGTAATAGTGACTGAAGAGTAAAACGCTCCTGGTTTTGCTCAGCTAACTCATTGATTTTCCATCCCGATCTACTCTGTCCTCTTCCCCTACTCTGTGCTCCAAGGCTGAGAGTCCGCAGTATTCTCACCAACAGAGGCACCAGCTGCAGATCCGAGGCATGGAGGCTGGGGCACTTCACTCTCTTTCATTCCTGGTCTCGCCCTGGGCCTGGCCTTGTCGATGTGCCTCTGTGACAGTTCTCAGTGGGCACCTTCCCATTGCATTGATCAATGCCAGACTCTGGGAACAACATTTCTCTGCCCCGCAGCTCGTAAGGCCTCACAGTGCTGTCAGCCTCCACTTTTGCTGGTCCCTACGTAGGTGACAGCAACCTTTGATGGTTCCTTGAACCATGGCCACACTGCAGCAAACAGTCCCTTCGTCAAACTTTCTCCCACATCCCCTCCCAAGAGTGCCTTCTACCCAGACTGTAGGAGCTGGATTTTGACTAAGCTTCTACCTTACAAACTGAGACACTGGGGGTGGGGGCGCCCAGGCAGAGGTTACATAAGGCGGCTGGACAAAGGCTGCGTGTCTGTCAGGAGCATTGTTTCATACAGCGGTTAAGTGTTCATTGCTTTTCATGCTGCGGTAGACACTGGGGGTTGTCCAGGCTGCACCCTTGCCCTGTGTGTGCTTGCGGGCAGAAAGCCCTCTTGGTACAGGTGTGTACACTCTGCATGGCCAGGGGCTAAATGCAGATTCCAGTTAGCAAATCTTGTTTGCTCTTTTGTGTTTCCAGTGATTGGCTTTAAACAAGCTCAAGTCAATGAACCCCAAGAAGAAGCCTGCTGGGGATTGTTTGGGAAAGATTTTCTCAACCTTAAGAAGGAACATAAGGAGGAAATGCTGCTTTTTTCCTGCTGGATGTTGTTGTCCTGGTGCTACGCCTGTGCTTGGCAGCCGCCTTGCAGCCCTGAGAGGAAGTGGCCTGAGGAGCATCTTCCCACTGGGGTGGCCGCATGAGAGACAGGAAGAGCATTGGTCCCCAGTGATACCACTGGGCTATTAACCAGTCCTGCTGCTGCCCTGCCTGGGAGTTTCTTGTTATGAGAGATAATAAATATCTTTATTTAAACCAGATGTGTTGAATTTCCTATTTCTAACATAGGTCAGCATCTTAACTCTAAACCTATGAATACAAATCAGTCAGGACTTTATTAAAATAACAGAAAATCCAACTCACCCTGTGCTGTGGTCTAAATGTTTTTTGTCCCTCCCCAGCCCCAAAATGCTATCCTGAAACCTGATCTCCAGTGCAATAGTATTGAGGCGGGTGGCCTACCAGAGGTGACTGGGAATGGGATCAGTGCCCTTTTACGAGAGGTTGGAGGGAGCCTACTTGCCCCTTCTGCCATGCAAGGACACAAAGAAGGTGCCATCTGTAAAGCAGAGAGCCCTTGTCAGACATCAAATCTGGTGGCACCTTGATCTTGGATTTCCCAGCCTCCAGAACTGGGAGAAATAAATTTCTGTTATTTATAAATTACCATCTAAGATATTTTGTTATCACAGCCTGAACAGACTAAGACACCCTATAAATCAGTTATTCTTTGCTGTGGAACAAACCACCACAACAAGTTGTTATTTCTCAGGACGCTGTGGAACTGATGGGATGGTTGTGTCCCACCTGGTGTTGGTTGGCATTGGTTATACAGCTGCATTCTTCTGGGGCCTGGGCTGGGACTAGGCACTAGTCACGTGTCTCAGCCGAATGGATGAAGACCTGGGGCAGGCTGGTCTCTCTGTCTCTTTCTGTGTGGATGGTCACCATCCAGTGGCCTGGCATGAGCTTTCAGGTGGCAGCTGGACTCCAAGAGGGTCAAAGTGGACACCATGCAGCCCCCCAAGGCCCAGGTTCGGAAGCCTCAGAACCTTACTTGTGCCACATTCCGTTAGTGAGAGTAAGTTCCAAGGCCAGCCCAGATTTAAGAGATCAGGAGATAGATCCCACTTCCTGATGGAAGAAAGGCTCTGTACAGAGGGGATGCGAGGATTTAAGAGGGGTTGTCTTTGGAAATGATCTACCATAAACCGATGTAAACAGTAATGGAATATGTTGGCACCCATCGCCATAAGTCCAAGAGTGAATGACTGCCAGAAACTCCTGGGCCTACACATTTCTTCACTCGTGTCCATATGGAAAAAGAAACTTCAGTCTAGTTGGACAGTTGTGTATCCTTTCCTGGCCAGTCAGCCACAGGGTGGCGGAACCCCTGAGACAACTGGCTTAGGCCAGGGCCAAGCAAACCCCTGAGCTAGTAAGCATCTTGGGGTGAAATTACCTTAACTGGTGTCAGGTGGTCAGGACCTACCCCCGACCACTAGCAATGTGGCTGCTTCACAACGTTGAAGTAGTGGCGACAGGCAGGGTGCAGACCCCAAAACTTAAATAAGATGGTGGTTTGCAGGTGGGTGCTTCAGGCCACAGCCCCCCCCACAGACTAGTGCCTGTCCTGCCTCCTGCCCTCCACCTTCCAGGCAACGTAGGTGGAGACAAGGAATCTTGGATTCATTGGCTCCTAAGAGAAAAAGACTTTTGAGAAATATGGCAGGGGGAATGGGGCCTTCCTGTAAAGACAGTTCAAAACAGTTGTTGTCACTGGGACTGCAAATGACAAACCAGGACCCAAACTGACTACGGAAAGCAGAGCAGGAAGTGTGAATTTTTAGCAGGTGTCATTTTCTGGTGATAGAGCAATCACCTGATGACAGGGGAGCTTGGCTGCCTCAGGTGAACACTGTTGCTCCTCCAAGCTCCCGGAACATTCTGCACACACCTCTCTTGGGTCACTGTTCCCACAGGTCCATTTAGGCGGCCGTCTCCCCATGCATTGACCCCAAATTCTTCAGTGGCAGAAACTATTCCCTGCACCTGCCACAGGCCATTCTCCAACTTCCCTGACCCCTTTGTCTGGAATTCTCTTCTCTTCCTGTTTAGTCACACTTAAATGCCATCTCTCCCTATGTCGTCCCGGGCTCCTGCTCAGTTATGATTAATTAGTCCCTCCCTGAGCACTATTAATGGCCCCACTTGGTTATTTTTCCAAAACAGTATTTCTAAACCCTGGTTATAGATTAAACCCACCTAGGATTTTTTTTTTTTTTTTCAAATAGCACTTCCCCAGGACACCTCCCTCCCAGACATTTTGATTCAGTTGGCTTGGGGTGGGATGCAAGCATCAGTACTTTGTAAAAGCTGCCAGACGCAGCAAGCTTGAGACCCACTGGTCCAAATGCCAGTCTCTCCTGAGTGTGAACTTGGGCTTATCAGGAGGACCACGGTCAGTGATCCTTTTACTCCTCAGGCTTAGCATAGCGCCTGGTACACGCAGGTGCTCAATGGATGGTGAAAGAATTAAACTATAGTTAACTGCTGTTTCAGCCACTGAGTAGTAATGCAACGAAATAAAGGGAGGGTGTGAAGGTTGATCACCTGCAGAGTGGAAAAGTGGGTAGCCCAGCGCAGTCAGCATGGACCCCGCAGCCGCGCAGGATGCTGTGTACAGTGAGTCCCTTGGATCAAAGTGTCCCTGAGGTTATCCGCCATCTCTGCCAGACCATTTCTCCCGGAATGTGGTGATAAAACATCGTCTCCCTATGCCTGGAAGGTGTGTGTGGGTCAGTGTCGCAGAATAACTTTTAAAAATTGCCTTTAATTTGGTCAGTACACACATATAAAAAATGGAATAAGTTATATTTCATAGTAATTCTTAATTCAAAATATGAGACTAGTATGAGTGCCAGCCTCAAAGAATTATCAAGACCTAAACCTCCAGACAGCGCTGGTGCGAGTTCTACCGTGAAAACCCCACCGCGTCCTGGGGGGCCTGGTCATGCGCAGGGTTGATGGGCAGGGGCCTCACATTTGCTATTTCAGCAGCTGTCCGGAGAGCCCACGAGCTCTTTGATTCGGCATCTTTGAGGTTCCTGTCCCCGTTACTCTGAGCCTTTTTCTTCTTACCGGCTCTTCCTCCAGGTGTTCCCACACAGGAGCAGCTCGCAGGAGCGGGTCACATTCTCAGATCTTCCCTGGAAAATGAGGTCTTCCTCGAGCTCACACAGAGGTGCTCCCTTTCCTGCCTAACAGTGGGCAATCATGGAAGTGGTTGCTTGTCCCAAAATGAGCCTAATCAGGATGAATTTTGCCTCTTGGGGTCCCATTTTCTCTTAACTATTTTTTAGTGAGAATATAGAAAAGGAAAATATGCTTAAGAATTCTTATTTATTTTTTATACTCTCTTCTTGTCTTTTTTCTCTAAAGGATCAATGATTTTAATTCCAGCTTTCTTTCAGACAAAAAAAAAAAAACTAAGTTCTGTGGTGCTTAAAATTACTGATAAAGTAAGGAGAGAAATGTGTTGTACTCCTTTGTTTGAACAGTAACTTTAATAGACTATTGCTATTCCTCTCTAGCAAGGCAAATGATGAAAATACAAGTTGGACAGTAATTAGAGATTTAACATTCTTTTTCCTTTTTTTTTTTATTTATTTTTTATTTTTTTTTTATTTTTTATTTTTTTTGAGAAAGAGTTTCACTCTGTTGCCTGGGCTAGAGTGCCCTGGCATCAGCCTAGCTCACAGCAACCTCAAACTCCTGGGCTCAGGCGATCCTCCTGCCTCAGCCTCCCAAGTAGCTGGGACTACAGGCATGCGCCACCATGCCCGGCTAATTTTTTCTATGTATTTTAAGTTGTCCAGCTAATTTCTTTCTATTTTTAGTAGAGACGGGGTCTCGCTCTTGCTCAGCTCAGGCTGATCTCGAACTCTTGAGCTCAAACGATTCTCCCGCCTCGGCCTCCCAGAGTGCTGGGATTACAGGCGTGAGACACCGCGCCTGGCCAGAAATTTAACATTCTTGAAGGTAATTTGCACCTTTGCTCAGGCAAGTTACTTGGATATTATATAACATCATTTTAATAAATGTTCCACTTATGGACACTTTTCAGAAAACTAAAAACTCTTGCCCCTTTGCTTTTGTAAACAAAAAGATAAAATGGTTTCCTTTAAAATATCTTTTATCTATTGTAATTTGTGAGAATACTTAAATATTCTTAGATAACTGGGAATTATCAAAGTCTAATCAAAAAGCCAAAAGAGTATGTAGAAAATGCATTATTTCACATTATGCTAAGTGAAATAAGCTAGACTCAAAAGGGTAAATATTGTATGACTTCCACTGATCTGAGCCAGGCACCTGGTACAACGGTGAGTGCTGGGGCTGGGAAGGGGTGATGAGGAGTTGTTGGTTGGGGACTGAGCTTCAGCTTGGGAAGATGAGAAAGTCCTGAAGACGGGTGGTGGTGATGGTTGTGTAACAATATGAATGTGCTTAATGGCAGTGAACTTAAAAATGGCTAAAATAGTCAATTTTATGTTATGTAAGTTTTCTGAGATTAAAAAAAAAAGAAAACAAAAAATTTAGTGGTTCCAGAACCAGAGATCATTTATATGTTAATATTCAATTATCCTGACTTCAATTTCAGGAGACGTAGCTCATGAAGAAGAAAAGCTCTTTAAAACAAACCACAAACCAATTTCTGCCCCACTAATACGTGTGAATACAGACTCGGATCCTACAGATAGTTGTGTTAGCAAGCCACAATTTCACCACATTTAACATCATGATACGGTGCACACTTGTACGTAGAATTCAGCTCAAGTAACCTTAAAAAGGAAGGAGAAACTGGTGCTGGCGGTGTGCCAGGTGCCACATAGGTGCTTCCTCCAAACTGCCTGGACACCTGGAGGCAACACCAGTCTAGGGCTCCACTGCTCCTGTTTCCTGACCTAAGGATAACCAAGGTGGGGTTCGCCCGCAGGTGGATTCCTGAGGCTGCCAGCTTTCGGATGCACTACCAGTCTCCTGACTAAGGTCATTCCGGGTCCCCATTCTCACTACGACCTAACTCACCCGGTGTTTGTTCTGCAGGGCTAAGCCTCACCTCAGGGCAGGGGGGACCTGAGGGAGGTGCGACACTGGTCTCTGCGCACCCACCCACTTCCCGCCCAGGACTCCACCTCCCCCCGCACCCCTGTGCACTCCAGGCCGGTCCTGCTCAGGTGGAGAGGAAGAGCAGCAGGGATGGCTGCAGTCAGCCAGAGGCACTGTGTCCTCCAGCAGCGCCCCGCTTCCCAGAGTGTGAGACTGAGTGAGCTGGGCCACAGGGCAGGAATGCAGCCCGAGGAGAGCAAGAGTTGGCACTCCACCGTGCGCGCTCCACTTGCTGAGTGTTCCTGGCTTTCCTGGCTTCCTCTCCCTAGGAAAAAACTCCCTCCAGGACCAGGGCAGAACAGTCCCCCGTCGACACACAGAAAGTCAGGTAGGCCTCAGTCTCCTGGGAAACAGGATGGCAATGCCTCCAGCCCGGCCGGACACTCCCGCCTCCAGCTCCATCCCCAGACACCCAGTAACTGTCGGTGTCCACTGAGCCGGCATGGCCTCCAGTCACATCTCTGAGCCCCGCCCCCCTCCCTGAGCTACACTCTCCCTGCAATGACCAGGGCACATGGCGGGGGGAGGAGGAGGCACCTCCCATGCCCACTGCTGGTTACTTTGGCGCATCCTCCCACACTGGGGTGTGTGGCTGCACAGCTCCAAGAGACCCAGGGCCAAGGCAGAGACGAGGTGGTGAACTTGGAGAGCAGTCTTAGCAGGTCAGAGAGAGAAGCAGTCTCCTTTTTTTCATTAACCACAGATGTGGTCCCCATCAAGGGGAAGGCTCAGGAGGTAGTGCTGGACTGGGAAGCACATGGGATGAAGGAGCCAAAGGGCTTGGGTTCTAGTCCTGCCTGAGACGCTTGCTCACCGCTGGAAGGCTCCACCCAGCACTACCTCCGCAGGCTCAGGTTCTTCGAATATCAAACAGGAAGGTGGGGCTAGGTCGGGTTGTCATGAGGGGCTTGTGGATGGGCCAAGGCTCTGGCGGGCACAGATTGTGCAAGTGTGACATGTTTTCCTAGCTTGGGGGAGATGACCCAGTGGGTGTCATCAGCACTGAGGAGCAGAGAGAACACCGCTAAGTGAGGTGGCTTGTAGAAAGTGCCCGCCAGGTGCCTGACACAGCGGACGCTCAGGAAGTGTTTTCTTTCCCTTCCTCTTGGTCCCCTCCTTTGCATGTATGGAAACCTTGTCCCCTGGTGGCTGCATTCCCTTGGCAGTGTCCAGCATAGCTCAGACTCCCCTGGGAGGGTCTGCGGCGT
>RJWJ010020756.1:8450-28957 GCA_004363605.1 Indri indri | reverse complement strand
GGGTAGCTGGGACTACAGGCACGCGCCACCATGCCCAGCTAATTTTTTCTATTTTTAGTTGTTTGGCTAATTTCTTTCTATTTATAGTAGAGACAGGGTCTCGCTCTTGCTCAGGCTGGTCTCGAACTCCTGAGCTCAAGCAATCCTCCCACCTTAGCCTCCCAGAGTGTTAGGATTACAGGTGTGAGCCACTGTGCCTGGCCTGAAACATTTTTCTTTTTAAGAAACAGGGTCTCACTCTGCTTCCCAGACCGCAGTGCAGTGGTGCAAACACAGCTCACTGCAACCCTGAACTCCAGTGATCCTCCTGCCTCAGCCTCCCAGGTAGCTGAGACTGTAGGTGTGTGCTGCCACACCCAGTTAATTTTTTTCATTTTTTGTAGAAATGGGGTCTTGCTACATTGTCCAGGCTAATCTCAAACTCCTGGCCTCAAGTGATCTTCCTGCCTCAGCCTCCCAGAGTGCTGGGATTATAGGCTTGAGCTACCATGCCCAGCCCAAAATCTGAAATTTTTTGAACACTGACATTATACCACAAGTGGAAAATTTCACTCCTGACACCTTTGCTTTCTGACGGTTTGGTGTACAAAAAAAACCCTTTGTCTTATGCACAAAATTATTTAAAATATTGTATAAAATTTCCTTCAGGCTATGTGTATAAGGTATACATGAAACATAAATGAATTCTGTGTTTAGTCTTGGATCCCATCCCCTACATATCTTCTTATATATATGCAAATATCCCCAAATCCAAAAAAATCTGAAATCCCCAGCATTTCGGAGAAGAGATACTCAACCTGTACTAATAGATCTAACACAATGGAATTCTCAATAATTTTTAAGAGTGTAAATGGGTCCTGAAACCAGAAAATCTGAGACTAACTGGCTTAGGCAAATCATTCAGCTACTTCGTGATTTAATTTTCTGATCCATATCATAGAGCTGTGTGCTCAAACAACCAAGGAAGTTTGTTCAAATCAAATATACTACCTGAGGTTCAGGTCCAGGCTCTGTGAGTATTTCCAGGAACAGAGTATGAACTTTAATAGTGTGAACTTCTATAATCTGATCTGTCAGTTTTCACTATTCAAAAAAACAGAAGAGAAAACTTATAGCAAACCCTTCTTATAGAACACTGATACATCATATTTTTCCATGGTTATCTTCTTTTTAAAATATCAAAACTGTGTTTCAACTTATTTTTTTTACTAATCATTAAAAACAAGAATACATTTTTAGATGGTTCATTAATTAGAAATGACTCCTTCACATTTTCCAAAATATACTATATATAAAAGGTATATCACCAAGCCTTAAACACCTTGCAGTAACCGATACCACAGGGAAAGGATGTCCCATGCAGGGATGTTCGGATATGCTGAGTTAAAGTTAAATCAATCCATTCTAATAACAAAATACCAGCTCTAATCTCTACCACACACAAAAAAAATTTCAGTTGAAGTTTGGGGTATCTGTTTAAGAAGTCTGGTTTGCTTCATGTTCCTGGGAAGCTGGTACTTCTGGAAACAAGACCCTTTAAATAAGTTGATTTTTATCCCACAGTAACTGGTGTCTTCAACACCTGAACTCTTGTAAAATCTTTTCGAGCAATTTTTCCACTGTAGTCTGCCTTCACATACACATCTATCACTTTTCTGTACTCATATTTGTGAGTCATGTATGAGTAGCACTAAATGGCGACCAACCCAAATATGTCACACCATTCTTTAAACAAGCCATGAAAAGCTTTCTTACTATGCAGAGATATAATTAAATTTTGGGATTAGAATGTAAATAGGGTGTTATATTCATCACCTGATATGAAAAAGGTCTCCTAGAAATGTGTTCTTCAAGGCATTTTTCTCCCCCTATCATCAGTTACTCCTTTGAGTTAACCTGAAGCATCTATCTTAAGGAAAAGTAAAATGCATTTTTAAACAACAGCATTTTGAGGGGGACTATGTGCCATTCTCACTCTATCCTGTCAATGCTGGCAGAACCAAGAGACCAAAGATGTAGCCTAACAGACTGGAGAACAGTCTAGGTACTTTCGACTCCCTCGTTACTAACAACTAACAGCATTCTCCCTTACTGGATGTACCTCCGCTTTCCCTATACATAATGAGGAAACAAACTCTGGTCTAACTTGCCTTCTAGGATTTTGGAGATGAATAAAATAACAAAGCACACACTTTCCCTCCGGAACAAACACACAAAAACTTTCAATAGTGTGTTTTAATAATTTATGATGTGCTTGAGCTCTTGACAACAAACTATTATCAAACAGTAATTACTTTGGTTTATATAAGAATTTGGGTGGGGCAGTTCTCTTCCTCATTGTTATCAAAGTAGGGATGAAAACAGATGCTTAAGAACGTCTCTACTGGAATGGGTAGATCAAGTGGTAAAATGAAAATAAATATATTCCCAGATGGCCAAAAATGTTAAATGGTTGAAGATAAGCCACAGACTGTCTCCACAGATGTCAGAAAGAGAGAGACGGAGACAGACACGCCCTAGAAAGAAGCCCTTCTGGGAAAACGAAGAGGAACGGAATAACCTCTGGTTCAAGACAATCTGTGAGAATAAGGGAAAGCTAACGGGAAGGAGAACTGCAATCTTAGAATCCATGGTTCTTTTTGTATTGCACACGTCCCCGCCGGGCGGCCAGCTGTACAAACAACTGTGCAAGAACTGGAGGCAGGGCCCGTACTGCTGTTGTTCAGATTACTGAGTTCACTGATACTCTGTAAATTATTGGTCAGAGAAGTAGAGTCCCCCTTTCCTCCCTATCGTAAATCCTCCAGTTCCTCACACCAATGTTCTCAGCCCAGGAGGAGCAGCCCTTGGCCCCGGCTCCACGCCGCCCCCTAGTGGTCACCTCTGTGGCCTTGGCTTCCCTTGGTCCAGCTCCCCAGCCCCAGGTCTTACACCCACCCCTTTCTTCACCTTGCAGTCCCCTCCCCTTCCTCCCGAAAGCATCCCCTTCCTCTCCGTCCCCTTGCCCCAGCTGTCCCAGCTTCGGTGAGGGGGCGCCGCTCGGTCCGCACCCAGAAGTCCGGGGTTGGGCTAAGAAGCGGTGCGCCTTCTCACGGCACTTTCCATTCCAGCCCTGACGCCCCCCAGGGTCCACGCATCTCTTCTTCCCCCTCACCTCCTCGTCCAGGACGCTGCCGGCTGTGCTTCCACCGAGCCCGCCAGTTTAGTCCCGTTTCCTTCTCTAGTTAAGACTCCCTGTCAATGACAGTTACTTTTTGGCCTTTTCATATATGCATATTTTGGGGGCCTTTAACCCCCCCTCGTGGAGAAATGAAGGTAACAAAATGGCGGACCCGGAAGTGAAGGCGCTGCCTGTATGATTTCTGGCGGAGGAATCTGTGGAGGGAAAATGATTAGAAAACCCATCCTGCCACTCGAACAGAAATATGATGCACCTCCGAGACTCATTTCCTATCTACTGAAGGACTTCTGAGGTGGACAAATGTGTTCCGAGACATCCTAGACGGGACTATTTAATGAGGCGGAGGATTATTGATTACGTGTCTTACGTGTCTTATAGTTCCAGCAGGGGACGGACCCGATGGTTGTTTTGGCGCCAAGAACCCGGCGAACCGCTGAGGGTAAATCAGATTATGCGTCAGTCCTGAAGTTTGCGTCCTACCTCTTGGCTGCTTCTCCTGGGGGCCAGGCTTAGGGTTGACAGATATCCTTGCTTCCTTGTCCTTGGACATTTCTGGTTTTACTCGTGATTTGGACTCTGGTGCTTGATGGACACACGTTTCCAGTGGGAAGACCCCAGAGCCAAGCCGTCAGTGCGCAAATAACTGAGTCATTTGTATGGGGCGTTGGTGGTAGGGGGGGAGCCTAGAATAGGATGGAGCATGAGTTTGCAAATCTATTTAGTCACTTCATTTACCAGTTGATCCCTGTCTCCACCCACCATTTGCCATGACTAAAGGACTTGGAGAAATCCCGCAAAAAACCCTCAAAAAATTAGTAAAAATAGAAAAGGACACAACACTTATCCTTCCTGGCCCCATTCTTAATTGGACTTTGACCATCTTTAGATGGTAGGCATAGGAGGTCTAGGAGGAGAATTTACCTTTCTCCCCCCTCCTCTGAACAACTCTAGATCCTATTCTGTTCCTGTCTTTTTTTTTGACTAGCCAATGCAGTACTGAGGAGGGAAAGTAGCAGAACAAGGAGTTCAATCTGTAACTGACTGTGAACAATCAAGTGAGATAACTCACTACCTTCAGACCAGCCTTTTTCTTTTCTTTTTTTTTTTTTTTGGAAACAGGGTCTCTGTCACCCAGGCTATAGTGCAGTGACATCATCATAGTTCAAGCAATCCTCCTGCCTCAGCCTCCTGAGTAGCTGGGACTACAGGCAAATGCCACAACCCCTGGCTAATTTTTCTATTTTTAGTAGACACGGTGTCTCTCTTGCTCAGGCTGGTGTCGAACTCCTGACCTCAAGCAATCATCTTGCCTCAGCCTCCCAGAGGGCTAGGATTACAGGTGTGAGCCACAGCCACCCCACCCAGCCAGTTTGTGTCATCTTTAAAGTATTTTCAGCATACCGCCCAGTGCTACCCATACTGGTATTTATGGCTTCCCTTTTTAAGTTTGAGAGTCAGAATCTTGTTTCATTCCTGTTTACAACCTCTTGTCTAGCTCATTGCCTTTCATATAGTAGGCACACAAAAACTATTTGGAAGTTAGTTTCAAATAGTTTTTTGGAATGAGGTGAGATAAACATATAACATATTTGGATGAATTAGTTTATTTTCTTAGGCACCTAAGAGAATTGTTACCTGAAATATAATGTTGGTAGGGAATTGGCAGAAGAGTGGTTGTAGCTTTAAGTACTTTTATAATTTTAAGTTGATTTCACCCTTTTCTTTGTTACCTATCTGTTTGACCCAAAGTTCACCTTTTTTTTTCTTTTTTTAAGACTGAGTCTCACTCTATTGCTTGGGCTAGAGTGCCGTGGCGTCAGCCTCGCTCACAGCAACCTCAACCTCCTGGGCTCAAGTGATCCTCCTGCCTCAGCCTCCCAAGTAGCTGGGACTACAGGTGTGTACCACCACACCCAGCTAATTTTTCTATTTTTTGTAGAGACAGGGTCTCGAACTCCTGGCCTTAAGCAATCTTCCTGCCTCAGCCTCCCAAAGTGCTAGGATTACAGGCATGAGCCACCACACCCATCCTGGAAATTCGCCACTTAATGTATATATAAATGCTATTCAAATCATTCTTCCTCTCCACTCCCACTGCTCCATTTGACCAGCCAAAACAAAATAAAAAAATAAAATAAAAAGAAACAAATCATTCTTCCTAAAAACTGACTATTAGAAAGATAAAATGTAAAAGCTGAATGTGAAAGCAAGGCTAATTAATTTCTGAGATTAATACTGCTTCCCTGTGAAGAAAGAGAAAAATAGAATCCAGTCCTGGGATTGAATGTCTTTATTAAATAAATGAGCAAATGGCAGCACGGATCAGCAGCAGTAATTTTGGAAGGAGTGGGGACAAGGTGTAAGGTCAGAATGTAATTGTTTATTTCACAGTCTCAATGTAATTGAAGAACTGTGCCCAAGGCCCATTGATCAGTATTATATATTGCAAGAGGGCAAGACTAAAATACTAAGAACCAAAACCTATTCCTTTTAGAAGACAGTCAAAACCTTACAGATTATCATAATGGTCGGCAAGATTGTACCTTAAGATTCGATATCTAATTTTCCTCAGCTAGTTTTCAACTCACAGCAGCAAACGTGTAGAGTAGGCTTAAAGAAGGAACACCCTTTTGAGAAAAAGAACTTAACTATTTCTGAAATGATTCAATGTCTTTCCCTATTTTCATTTTGCATGATATAGTATTTCCTCTTGTTTTATACCCTTAACTACCCCCAATTTCTTTAAGAAAAAGAGTGTATTATAAGCAGCAACAGGAAAGCAAGATCCTTAGGCTTTTAGAAATCTTGTTTTGTAACAGTTAATCTGGAGTTAATATTTAGAGGGAAAAGGAAGAATCCCTGTGACCCAATACTCCATTGCTTGACCCCTTTACTTTGGGGCTTAAGGGCTTTTGAGAAACATGGAGTAGATAGATGGGTAAATAAATAAATAAATAAATACAACTCAACTCTGGCAGATTCATCAGCACCACCAACACAATAGAAGAGAGAGAACAAGATTAAAATGGCAAAGGGGTAGAAAGGAAAGGGCTTGAAAGGGAAGACAATGAGGGCAAGGTGGTGGGAGAGAGAAGTCTTGGCCTTAGAGCAAGTCCAATTCAAAGGAGTGGATGCTGGCAATGGGAGCTCTCCAGAAGTTGAAGGTGCTGTACTCAAGAAGGGCATCACCTTCAGGGTTTTTCTCCTGCTCTGCTCCAGTTGCTTGCCCGGTCATTTTGCCAACGCTGTTGTCCTTGATCTTGAAGGTGGATGTATCTGACAGACCCAGGCCTTCTAGCTCTGACAGATCCAGTTCTGGGATGGGCATCCTCCAGAAAAGAAAGGAGCTGTACTGGCTACTCACAGGGTCCCTCATAGCTTCCTGGAAAGAAACCACTCGTCAGTCTTCATGCTACAGCAACTTCTTTGTGGCCCATAGCCCGTAGCCTTTCCTTGCTTAGAAACTCCATATCCCTGTTTCCCTCTATACATAATCCAATTTCCCTAGGACAAGCTTCAGGGACCCTGCCTGTATTACCATTGTCTACCATTTCCTAACTTCTCATCTTGGAATGACTTTTTTTTTTCTTTTTTTGTGATACAGGGTCTTGCTCTGTTGCCCAGACTGGAGTGCAGTGGCATCATCATAGCTCACTGCAACCTCCAACTCACAGGCCTAAACAATCTTCCTCAGCCTCCCAAATAGCTAGGACTATAGGCACACATCACCACGCCCAGCTAATTTCCTTATTTTTTGTAGAGGCGGGACCCCACTATGTTGCCCAGGCTGGTCTCAAACTCCGGGCCCCAAATGATCCTCCTGTTTCTGCCTCCGAAGTGCCACCAGGCATGAGCTACTGAAAGGAGCCCAGCAGAATGATTTATTTACTATTGCATCAAATTGATCTTGGGTCTGATTTTCAAGGCCTTCCAAAATCTGGCCCACTCTTCCTAGCAAGTATGCAGCATCAACTATAGTTATGCTCATTCCTGTCTTGCTTAACTCTCTCCATTCTCTACCTTAAAATACTTCCCAAGTTTCAACACTCTAATCAAGTCCCTGGAGGAATCCCCCTCTCCCAAACTCCTATTGTATTTGTAGATACTTGACCTCTTCTTGACTTTGATTTAATAGATCATGGTACTTGTGAAAAGGCCTTCCAGGGCATTTCTGCTTTCTATTCTCCTTCTTGCCTTATAAACTCCACTATAAACTCCAGTCCTCCAGGACAACTTTCTTAAACTTACTCAGTTTCATCTACTCTATTCCTCCATCATCTCCCCCAACACCCTGTGGAGTTTTACCTGACTCCATCAGTTTGGGGTTACAGATCACTGTTACTGCATTTTATGTATAGGGATGGTCTTATCTCCTTCAACAGACTGGGAGTTTTCTTAAGAGTAAATACCAGTCTACTTTCTCTGTACTGCAAGTGCTGGGCTCTGCACACAAAGACATTCAAGGCTGCTGATTAATTTCCCCTCACTATTTAAAACAATGAATACTTGCCACTCCCATCTATTAGCTCATAGGTAAGCCTTAACAGTCTATTATCTCTCCTTCAGAGCAAAACCCAGGTGCTAAAAGAATTTTCCTATGCTATAACAGGGTCTCTTTTCTCTGACCCCAGTGCTAGAGTATAACTGATGATGGTGAGAGCAAATGGATTGGAAATTCCAGGTTAGAAAGTAAAGCTTAGATTGGAAGGAGATTTTAACAAAATTGGATACTTTTCCATGCTTTATTGGATAGTTCTATCACCTTTTCTGTTCATGCTACCCACACTCTGCCTGATATTATATGACTATTATAGCTCCCTGCAGCCTCCGCCCTGCTACTTACTAGCCAAGGGAAGGGGCAAGAAACATTAGTTGAAATGTTCCCAAAGGAGCAGAAAGAACATTCCACTGCCTCCAAAAATAGAACCCCAAGTTTCAAAAGGCCTTTCTCCAAATACCCCATTGGCTCTCACCAGGCCTGAGACTTTTAATAGCAGCCTTAAATAGGTTCCAAAATGCTCTCATATAATGTGAAATGACTCTACTAAGGCAGAAAAAGAAAGCCTTAATCTAGAACATGGTGATATGTGAGGGGGATGGGTGAGGGAGGTGCTTTAGAAGTGGTGAGTGGGTCCGGGCAAGGTGGCTCATGCCTGTAATCCTAGCACTCTGGGAGACAGAGGCAGGAGCATTACTTGAGGTCAGGAGTTCAAGACCAGCCTGAGCAAAAGCAAGATCCCATCTCTACCAGAAATAGAAAAAATTAGCCAGGAGTGGTGGTGCACGCCTGTGGTCCCAGCTACTGGGGAGGCTGAGGCAGGATGATTGCTTTAGCCTAGGAGTTTGAGGTTGCAGTGAGCTATGATGACACCACTGCACTCTACCCAGGTGACAAAGTGAGACATTGTCTCAAAAAAAAAAAAAAAAAATGATGAGTGGGTTGGTTAGGATGCTTTTAATGTTAAAACTGAGTTCTGAGTTGATCTTTTCCTTCTTAGATTCACGCTCCAAAATAAACCTGGGAACTGAACATTACTCAGCAGAGAAGCTGCTTAGAAGGAAGGTGATGCACAGACTGGAGCAGGGTGGGGGAGCATGTTGGAAAGGTGAGGTCATCTTCCTATGACATTCAACTCTGATCATCTCCACAGTAGTTTGCAGAGACATTTGCACAGAAAGAGAGCTACAAAAATGGTTCAATACTGTTACTGACCTCTGCCTAGAGATTGTTTGCTGTGTTAACAGTTATTTCCCTAGCTAGCTGGCTTCTTTTATAGCTCCTCCCTTACAAGTCTTTTCCAGAGTGAGCTTAGTATAATGCTGGGCACATAATAGGTTCTCTAAAAAATAGACTCAGAGTGGAAAAAAATCAGAATTTTTAAACTAGAAGTCACCTTACAAATTACCTACTGACTCAAGTCTTCCAGCCAGTTTGTATAGAACTCAGGTCTCATAATTCCCAATCTGATCCCTTTTTGTGTTGTACATAGATAGTTGCTCTGCAGCTTTTATAACCCTATACCGGTATCCTCAAAACTTACAAGAATTCTTAGTTACTGAAGAACAGATATTCTGTGGGTTAGGCATTGATTGTTCCTGTAATTCTGATTTGAATGGTGAAAAGCAAAAGGCAGTATAGAGCAAGCTAGAATCTGAGAAAGGGAAAAAGCTCTTTGACAAACTGACTCCTTTTCTTAAAATCAGAGTACATATAAAAGCTGCCTAAACAGTCTCTGAGTGTTTGGCAGAGCTATCCTGCAATTTAAAAAGCTAAAGGAAATTTTATGGAAAAAAGGCCTAAAATCTCTAGCTATGTTATTGACCCAGAGACATATACAGACGATACCAAATGCATTCCAGAAAGACACTCATACAAGCATATGTGGCATTAAAATCAGGTCAAGAACATAAAGACTACACAGAAAATTGAAGTTAAGATACCAAAAGATATTTACTAATGTAAATAGTAATTAAATTTTTGATTTAATATAGTATGGATTTAATTCCCAAGTCCTCCAAATTTTGCAAAAGGTCCCTTTTCAGCCAGCTTCCCCTTCCCCTCCCCAAATGCTCTCTGCCCATACTCCGTCTACCTTTACATCTATCATTTGCTTCTCTTAAAGGGTTTGGACAGTGCCATGTACCACAATATATGCTCAATAAATGCTTTCCACTATCCTTCATTTTAAATTATCCAGATATTTATGCAAAGGTAATTTCTAAATATTACTGTCTTTTCTTAGAGATACATGATTAGCAAATATACAGATTAGAATACCCTTTGTCCAGATCCTCTGTGGGCATCCAAGGCCTACTCAACAAGGCCTTGCTGTGTCATGCTGCCATCATGGGGGCTGGGGAAGGAGAGGTGGTGGTAGAGAATGAAAGCTCTCTGCCTTCCCATTATGTGTGCCTCACTCTGAGTCTGGATTTTCCTATTTAGCCATGTCCTTCCCCCACATATTCCAATGAGCTGCAAATAAGCATTCCTTTTCCAGAATCTATCCCCATACCTAGGTCCTGTGGGCTGTACTAATTACAATATGGGATCAAGCAGTTCTCTACACAGAGACCCTCACCTTTCCTACTTCAAGCTGCCTCTTTGGAGCAAAGGTTTGAGATGGGGAGAAGGAGATTGTCAAAAGAAAGGTCAGGATTACTCTCAACACTATCCCATATCCCTTCCCCAAAAACTCCCTCCTACAGAGACAAATAGAGGACCACAGAAAAAAAACTGTAAGTATGGGGAAGTCGAGGCCAGAGAGATGCGGGAGGACTAGACAGTCATCAAATAACTGGTAGAAGACATTTTATAGCTTGAAAAGGAAGATAACTGAACAGAAGATATTAAATAAACAGGCCAATAAATTATAGAAAAACACACTGAAATAAGGAGGTAAGTGCTGAGAAATAACTGCATGTAAATTGCTGGAAATGAATGTCTGGGTACAGGATAACAAGGCATGGAAACGTTGAACAAGTAACTACCCATTGTTCATAGCGCCCCCTTCTCTCTTTTTGAACTGTCCTCCACCTCATCCTTATTTGAGGTCTTCAGTCTAACCAGAAGAAACTGCTCTTCTACCTTTGCAGCCCCCTGCCCCCCTCCCTCAGTTTCGTTTACCTGTTATCAGTGAATTACCAGCGTGTTCCAAAGATGGAGGGAGTGCCTCGGCGGCTCCGGGGTCTGCTCTGCGCTGGAGAAAAAGAAAGCAGTTGGGGCTTTGACGGCTTTGTCTTCTCACTCCCTCTCCCTCTTCAGTGACTGAATCTGTCTGCTCAGTCTCCCCCTGCAATGCAGCCCCTCCTAAGAAGGGCGGAAGGACTCCCGCCCCCTCCCTGCCTGACTCGGCTAATTCAAATGATAGGTTCCAGAACACTTTAGGGAGGGAGGGAGAGGATTAAAAGCATCTCAGTAGGCTTATTGGTCTACACAATCATTCCCCATCTTTTCCAGCACCCCCGTGCTGACTGGGGGTGAAATGGATGAGCAGGCAATTGTCCTCCAAATTTAGGTTTATGGATTAAAAATACTAACACTAGACAACAATGGAAAGGAGGAGTGTCCCTTTCTTCCCCAATTTAAGGACTTCAGGTTACTAGGTGTTTTTGAGAATCAGAAAAACTCTGCACCCCTTCCCCCAATCCCTACTCCTCCCGACTCGTCTCTCCACCATCACGATGGGTAAATAAACCTAGCCTTATTCCATTTTGGGTAGAGCACGAGAGATTGGTGGTGGTGGTGGTGGGGGGTGCTTCTGCGAATCTCTGAACTTGGTTAGGTCTGGAGGATTTGGGGGTTCCACTTCGTATTGCCCCGCAAGCCCTGGCGCGCAAAGGGGGGAACCTGCGATTCCGGGGTCCCCAGGTTGGGTGTCAAGCCCCCATCGAGGCGTCCACATTCTCCGACTCCCCGGGCATGGGCGGCGGCCCTCGGGGCCTGCGGAGGCCCCCTCCCATGTCCCTCCACTGTGCAGTGCCTCAGCAGTCCGGGGGGGAGCTGTGCTCTCGCCTCGGAGCCGGACGGCTTTCGTAATCGCGTCGCTGCTGCTTCCGCCCTCCGCCAGCCCCACCTCTGCCGGCCCGCCCTCGGCTCCCCCACCGCGCGGAGGAGCTAGCCGGGGAACCCCTCACCGGCGGCCGCGGAGCAGGACACCCCCGCCCCCCACCAGCTGTAGCTGGACGCCTTGATGCCGGCGAAGAGCAGGTGAGACCGTAGAGTTGGTCCCCGGGCCCGCCCGCCACGCCTGCCAGGCCAGGCGGAGACGCACCGGATGCTGGGGGTGGGGAAGGAGGGTGTCCAGGGTGGTCGAGATGCTGGGTCGGTGGGAAAAGGGGTCCCTTCCCAGGGTAACAGTCCTCATCCACGCGCGTGCAGTACGCAGGTTAAGGCTGCTGAAGAGTGGAAGAGAAAGAAGGGACTGGAATGTTGGGGGAGGTGGGAGAGAGGGTCTGAAAGATTCATAGAGAAGCCCCAATCCTAGTTCAGGGTTAGGAGGAGCAGAGAATTTCTGAGTAGACTTTGGGGGACAGATTGATTCTATGTGAGTGAATATATTGGGGGAGGGGAAGCTTAGGGCCTAGTGCTGTTTCCTGATAATAAACCCCCACAAGACCTTTTCTGGGGAAGGGCTGGGTTGGTGCTAGGGCCTATCACTTGGCTGAAATATGGGTCCACCCCTTTTCTCCAGAGCCCCTCAGGAACCCTCCATGTCTGGGGGTCTCCACACAGGGACCAGCTGCAGCCCTGGGCTTGTAGAATTGCCCACTCCATTCTCCCAATTCTCTTTCTCTCCAGCTGCTTCTTGTGAGGGCTTGTCAGGCAGCGGGTTGGAGGCCTTGGGGCTGGAGGCAGAGAGACCAGGAAAACCGGTTTGGGGCTTGACAGGACCAGGGAACTACCTCTGTACATCCTTCCTCGCTGGCACCTTTCTCCTGTCCCTTCCCTTGCTCAACACCTTTGAGGTCCTTAAGTGCTAGTGTGACCTTGGTAGTGGTGGGGGGTATCTCTTCCAGTTCCATATTCACTCTTCCTATTTGAGGCTCAGAGAGGCCAAGTTCTCAGCACAACTTGGCTATCAGGTTGTGGCCTTACGCTGTCTAATCCTGATCCCTCCTGTTGTTTTCCTAGCCCCTTCCCATTCACTGTGAAGCTGAAATAATGGGCAGTGGATTCGGGTGGCTCTTCCTCTGTGGCTTACCAGCTCAGGACTTCATTTTTTCTCAACCCACTCTTCTCTGTCTGCTTTAAAGTAGAATGACAGCCAATGGCTTTTACTTCCTTTTCTGGCCTTGTTCCCCGTTCCCTCACCCTGCACTAATGCCACATTCACCCTGTCCTGTCTTCTTCACACTCTGACCCCACCCGTAAGTTTCAGAGACCCTAATGTCCTAGGGAATGGAATTTCCTGGTCACTTCTCATCATCACTGGTCATTTCATGCCAAGTCCCACACACACACTTTGCCTCCACCCAGCTCTGGTCAGGTCCCTGGAAAAGAAACAGTAACGTCCTTGTTCCTGCCACTGCCCCTTTCCCTCTCGCCCCCCTCCTCCCCCCTTCCCTGTTCTTCCCTCCCAGCACCATCCACCTCTATCCACTCAGCTTTGAGCAGGGTGGGGAAATGTTCGGGGGAGAATCCTGTCTCAGTACAGCCTGTCTGGTGGTGTTGGGGGTTTCCTCTGATTCTTCATTGTTTTCTCCATTTCCCCCCCGACTTTACCACCTGCCACCCTCACCATCACAACAAACCCTATAACTGACTGACTGACTTCCCCACTAACCACAGCTCCCCTCTCTAGACAGCTGTGCTCTGACTTCCACCGTGTTTGATTACTCCTCCCTTCCAGGGGTGGGAAGGGAAGTAAGAGAAAGCCCAAACTCCTGGGTTCTTTCCTTCCCTAGAAGCTGTATTTAAGTGTTTATGTAATCTCATCTCAAGCTTGTTAAAAAAAACAAAAAACCAAAAACCTCTCAGTTTTTGAATCAGTCTAGGGTGCCAGAACATCAGGGTTCCAGGCCTGGGAGGAAGGGAGATTCCTGTTCATGTTAAAATGTAATATTCATGAAACTGCCTTGTCTGGAATCTTTGATGTTGTCTGTACTATAAGACTGGGGAAATGCAGTGAGTATAGGAAGAAACCCAGATGTGTCCTACCCTGGCTGGCACTAGAGAAAAGGGAGGAAGATCCTCCTTGGACACTAGTATTATTGGAAAGTTCCTTGTGTCTGGTTGGCTGATGAAGCTTGGAAGTGGTAAGGAGGGAGGAGAGAACAGGTCACAGCAGGAGGGCAGGAGGGAGGGAAGCCTGGGCCCTATAGCCTGTGAGGCAGAGCAGAGTGGCACGATAGGACATGCGGAGAAGGGCGGGGAGGCTGGAAAAAGATTTCTCATGGGACAGAAGATACCTGGCACATCTACCTGCAACCTGTACACAGATGATCTGTACAAGACAACATGGAGATATGGCCATGCTACGTATGTGCAAACAGGAGTACAGTGATAAAGGACACAGATAAACAGAGTGTACACAGCCTTCAGAAAGGATCTCAAGGTCAGGTAATAAAGGAACTGCTAAGTGGCTTCTGGGAGGGGTTGGATCTCACTTAAGGGAAATGAGGAGGAACGAAGGCAGCAAACTGAGAGGGAAGAAATTCCTCGCTGTAGAAAGTCTTTCTCGAGGTCCAGCCTACTAGAGTTAGTCTCCTAGGACCTAGGTGGTCAAGGTTTCTCTTGTTCTTAAAGAAAATCTAGATGTTGAGGGCAAGGTAAGAAAAAAGGGAGGGGACAGGGTGGAGGCCTTGTTTGTGAGAACAAAAAAACCACTATTTCCTCTTCAAAGTCACTTAAACGCCCCTCCCCTTCTGCCCCAAACCCAAGGAGAAGGGAGCTGGAGCTTGCAGTACCCCCAAACTTTGCTTATTTCTGCCACCGTCCTTCGGTTCTCCCCCATCCTCTTACCCTAAGTGCTTCCAGCCCCCTTCTACTCCCTTGGTACCACCAGCCACTGCTTCTTAACCCCTCGGTGTCCTTTTGGTTCTGTTCCTTTTTCTGAGAGTCAAACTGTGAGGTTCTTATATTTGGAACAGATTAATGTTGGGGTGCAGAACTAGGGCTTCTAAGGGAGACCTGCGAAGGTACAGGTTCATCAGGAGGTTTCTCATTAACTTTTCTTTCTACTTTCCACTGATCCAGGGTTCCAAGTCTGAGGAGGATATAACCTTGTGCCTGCCTGCCCACCTCTCTCTCTCTGGCCCTGTTAATCTCTCAGGATCTGAGACACTGACCTTCATTGTTCAGCGAAGAGTTCTGAAGATTCTACTTTCTCTAGACCCATCTAGCTGAGTGAACCCAGGGTGTTGTTACACCTTAGAAGAGTGTGGAGTGGGCGGTCAAGGCACCAGAGCAAGAGCCCTCTGGGGCCCAGACAGAGGAGTGAAGCTGGAACCATCAGGGAACATGAGTGAATTTTGGCACAAACTGGGCTGCTGTGTGGTAGAGAAACCCCAGCCGGTGAGTCTCCCCACTCCCACCCCAACACACATAGAAATCAGTTACTGTATGCTGTGAAGTAGACATACCATGTAGGACCTGCTGTCTAAAAATCACACTTCTTGTCTCCCTCTCTGTCAGGATAGTTTCTGTGGCCAGGCAGGTGTATATGTGGAAGAAGGGGGGACTGGATGATGGAAGCAGTGAATAGTCCTATCACCTCTTGTTCCTGTCCATCCTGAGTTGGGCAGGGGTTATAAGTGGAACATAATACCTCTTTTCCCCATTGTTTCCTCAGCAGTCAGAGGTGACTTTGACACGTCCCTTCTTTGTCCAGTGTCCACTCTGTAGGCCACTGCCCTCACCACTCTGGTCCACGTCTTCTTCGTGTTTATGTTGTTCCAGCTTTGCTTTCCATACCCTCGTGATTTCCCTATTATAATGCCACATGCCTTCTTCCCACCAGGCCCTTAGTTCTTCCTTTAGTGGTTTTCAAGACTCTTTTCCCTTCCTCTACTCTGACCGGAGGAGGGAGCTTCAGATATGACTTCCTCTCTTCTCCAAGCAGCAGAAGAAGAGAAGACGGATTGACCGGAGCATGATTGGAGAACCAATGAATTTTGTCCACCTGACTCACATTGGCTCTGGGGAGATGGGGGCCGGAGATGGACTTGCCATGGTAACAAGGGAATGGGGAGGGGTTGATGTAGGGGTATGGTCTGTAACTATTCCTCTTTTTAGAAAGTACAAGCAAAGGATATAACAAAATTACTGGGGTAGCAAGAATCTGGGATTCTAGTCTGGTCATCAGTTATATAAATCTGAGACCTGGCATTTCAGGTCTCTGGGCCTGTGTTCTCTCAACTTTATAATTAGCAGATTGTTGTTCATTATGCTGGGGCATATATATGTCTTAATAGTTAATTGGAGGGAAAAAAATTAGGAGGGCTTTTTCTAAAAACTATAATCCTTCCTTCTGCTAATTAAGAACTGCTGTCTCAGTGCCACAGTCATATGTGGTTGGGCATGTTGGGGCAGGAAAAAAGCTGAGCTATCCTAAATAATGTGTAAGATGCCTTTCTGCTCTCAAAATGGGAAATACATTAGAGATAGTGAAAGAAGTGGCTCATGCCTGTAATCTCGGTACTTTGGGAGGTTGGAGGATCACTTGAGCCAACCTGGTCAATATAGTGAGACTCAGTCTCTACAAAAAGTAAAAGCATATTCGGATGTGGTGGTATGCACCTCTAGTCCCAGCTCCTCGGGAGGCTGAGGCAGGAGGATTGCTTGAACCCAGGAGTTTGAGGCTGCAGTGAGCTATGCTTGTGTGACTGCATTTCAGCCTAGGCGACAGAGCAAGACCCTGTCTCAAAAAAAAAAACAAAAGGTCTTTTCACCAATTATGAAACTCAGATATATATGGGAGAGTCCTTTGTGAGGGGATCTTATTAGTAAAATATCCATTTTACCTCATCCTCAAGAAGGCCAGTATGAAGGCATTGAAACTTCCCTGGGAGGAATGCCGGTTAGTTTTAGCCTTATCAGATTGATGTTACATTCAAGGCTGTGGGGCCAACCTGTTTCCTGGAATGCACAAGGTAGACCTTTTACTGTGGGATATGAAGACGTAAGAGGGTGTCTCATATGTGCTTTTTCACAGACAGGTGCAGTTCAGGAGCAGATGAGGTCCAAGGGAAACCGAGACAGGCCATGGAGTAATTCTCGGGGCTTGTAGCTCCAACAGGAATGGTGAGTGATTAGAGAATCCCAACCAACACCTCAGCCCCTGCCAACACATCCTGATACCCTGCTTCAGAACCCTGATCCTCTGATGCAAGAATGGGAAGTAAGGGGAAGGAGAGAGAATTAGAATGAAAGATTTAAGAATGTAGGATCTAGAAAGAGAGAGGGTGTTGTATAGACAGAAATAGAGAAAAGACCACACTGTGGAAATATTTAAAAGTCTGCACTAGGTGGTGCCTTTTATCTAAAGCCTTGATTTCCTTTGAGGCTAATGTTCCTTCTTTAAAATTTTTTTTTTTAATCCAGGTTTTGCCGTCATGAAGCCCCCATTCTGTGTCCAGCCTAGAAGAAATGCTGCCCCCACCGGACACCTCCTAGAACCAGTGACCCAAGGGCCTCTCTTTTCCCTATCTGCCTAACAGTGCCTCAAAAAGCTTAGGGGGCTGGACTCCCTCTACTCCCTCTGGCCACAGCCCCTCCTGGAGATGGGGTCAAGGCAGCAGGACTGACCAAGTGACTACTGGTTGGCCAGAGGCATTCAGCTGAAACCCTGGACACCCTCAGATCTGAGACAGGAGTTCTCGGAACCTGGAATGAGTTCCCTTTTCCTGAATGATGGTCTGGGTACCACTTGTTTTTAAACTCTTAACCTGGAACTCCTTAAATGGGGTAGGTGGGTGAGATAACCAGAGCTGATGCCAGTTTTGCCAAGAAGCTCCCTACCTCCCTGCCTTTCTCCTCTTTCTTCCTGGAATGAACTAAAGCAGATGTCAAGCAGAGGGGGTGACTACTGCCTGGTCTACTCTTTCTCTTTAGATTTCAGACCTTAAGCTCACAGCCCCTCAAGCCTTCTGCCAACACCAGGGTGTTTCTCTAGTTAGGCTTCTAATCCTATGTTTCTGTGGCATTACTAGCTTCCCAGCAACTTTCCTTTTTTAAAAAGTTAATTAAAAATTTGAGTTCTCTTAATTATCTCCATCTACTTCTATTGCTGTTCCTTCTGCTTTTAACCCTATCCCCGTTGGGAACCTTATTGTTTCCCACTGAATAAGTATTAATCTGATGACATTCCATGTAAGTCTTAGGGGGGACCTGGCCTGTCCTCTGCCACCCTCCCTGCTGGCCCAGGTGAGAGGAAGAAGAGAGGTCAGGAGAGAAATCCAGAATGCAACAAAACTAGGGGTTATATATTGAGGTAGACTTCTGACTGTTGAGGATAGGAGGGGTAGTGAGATAAACAGGTTGAAAACAATCATCTTTGAGTGTAGGGGTCTTATCATTCTCACAGATTGGAAACGGAGAGGCTCTAGAACAAGGTTTCTCAACCTAGACACTTTTGACATTTTCGGATGGATAATTCTATGTAATGGAGAGCTCTTCTGTGCATTATAGGTTGTTTAGCAGCATGCCTGGCCCACCCTAGTTATGACAACCCAAAATGTCTCCAGATGTTGCCAAATGTCTCCTAAGGGCAAAATTGCCTCCAGTTGAGAACTGTAGCTCTAGAGTCAAAGATAATTTTCTCTTAAGTGATTTCTACCCTGCACCCTATCTTCGTCCCATTATTCACCTTTTTTTTTTCAAAGTCTCGCTCTGTTGCCTGGGCTAGAGTGCCATGGCATCAGCCTAGCTCACAGCAACCTCAAACTCCTGGGCTCAAGCGATCCTTCTGCCTCAGCCTCCCAAGTAGCTGGAACTACAGGCATGCGCCACCATGCCCGGCTAATTTTTTCTATATTTTCAGTTGTCCAGCCAATTTCTCTTTTTAGTAGAGACGGGGTCTTGCTCTTGCTCAGGCTGGTCTCGAACTCCTGAGCTCAAACGATCCTCCCGCCTCGGCCTCCCAGAGTGCTAGGATTATAGGCGTAAGCCACTACGCCTGGCCCCATTATTCACCTTAAGCCTGAGCCATGGATGAACTAGGACTCCTTGTAAATTAGGCTCAATAGGGCTGCACATAATCTCTAAACAATTCTTTATTCAATGCGTTGCTCATGCTTGTGTGGTCTCATGTCTTTGTGATGGATATGTGCTATGCTTATCCATTCTCCTCCCCTGGAGGAGGGGTTCCTGCAGTGTGGAGACATGAACAGGGTATTGTAGAATTGGGGTAAGGGGAGAGAAAAGCAGTAGAGACACCCCAGCTTATCCTCCCCAAATTTTCAGTTCTATTTCTGTGCCCTGATCCTAAAACCAGATACAAATAAGACTCAGGGAGTTTTGTCTGAAGACCAGGTCCCGCTACCCACCTGGCTGAATAGTCTACTTTAGATGAGAAAGCAATGTAGAGCAGGGTCTTTAGGCACTTTTTTTTCTCAGGTGTTTTTTGTTCTGGCCCTTTCCTTGCAGGCTAATTAGGAAGACAGAACAAGATAGATGAACTCCTGCCTGCTCTGAGACAAGAAGGCTGGGGTCTCATTATCTCTGCAGCCAGAAGCATCCTCTTTCATGGTAGTGGGGGTCGGGGATGTGGGAACTGGTATGTACTCTGCTGATTCCACTATCCATCCAGTTTGCTCCCACCTACAGTACAGTGACTGAGGTTCTAATTTTTTAAAATTTCACTGTATTTCCTGCTGCTTTTCAAGATTGGTCATAGAATTACATTCCCAATTTACTCTTAGTTTCAGTCTAGCTAGCTGCTCTGATCAATAGCCTGAGTGTTACACTAGAGATCTAAAGTGCTAACAGGATAGGATAGAAAGGTTGTGGACTCCCAGAATCTCTGGTCACTGTGATCTTCAGCCTCATTCTAATACCTGTTCTTTGGACACAGTCTTCTCTTTTCTTTGGTGCTCTCTTGCCTTTAGCTACCTTGTCTAATGTGTATGCCACCATCACTTTAACAATAAAGCGATGGGAATGGGTTTGAGAGTCATAATTTATATTAAAAAATTGTTGAACTTTTAAATACATTTTTCAAATAAAAACATTTAAGCAAAACAGTTGCAGAGTAATCACTCCAGATGTGTGTTGGATAAGAGAATAGGTATGGCTGATGAAGATAACTCCTCAAAAGTGGCTGAAATGGAATTTTGTACCAACATTGTCCTATCCGAGGAGAGAGGGCCAAATATTGTTGAAGGCAAGAAGACCACCATCATCTTTCAAGGGCTTGACTACTTGTTCCTATTCCCTTTTCTTAGCATTTGAGATTTTTCAAGTTTTTAAGTAGTCCTTATTTAAAAACAACATTGGAAATGAGGAAAATGAGCAACATTCATATTTTATCCTGGGGGACAGGGAGTTGGGGAACAAGCCAGAGGCTGCCAGCTACACAGTTCAGTTTTAAGGTTGAAGAGATTTATGGTCTCTCCCTCAGATACTTCTGTAAAAAGACACAAGACCAAACAATGTGTTTTCCAGTTTTGTTTTTGTACTAAAAATATATCTAGTGGGTGCTGGAATTGAAAAGGTAAGAGAGGTTGAGATGCTGACACCTCCTCTTGTGGATGAAGTGGCCATTACCTCCGGTTTCTGTCTATCTGAGTAAGGAAAAAAAATAGAGAAAATGGGAAATTACAACCACATCTATATTCTTTTCCCTTCCTTGCTTCATCTCCCCCTCCCACAAGCCCTCATTCCTTTAAC
>RJWJ010020755.1:0-28688 GCA_004363605.1 Indri indri | reverse complement strand
GTTACAAAGTCTTTCAAAGGTTAACTTCTAAATTCTAAGGTAAGTTTATCATTTAACAGAGGGGGTAAACAGAGATGTATTGGCTCCATGTTTATTAGGTTATTGTGGATGGAGACAGGTAGTCTAGAGTGGTTTAAACAAGAGCTTTGCTTTAGCCATTCGGGAAGCTGTCTGCTGTCTGTTCCGGAGGGCACTCCATTGTCAGCTCTCAGCCTGCAGTTTTTAACAGATTCACTTGTGCTTTACAAAGCAAATCCAAACCTTTAGGTCTGAGAAACGTGGCGCCTTGTGGGATACAGCCGCTACTGTCCTTCAGAGATGCCCTTCCATGTGTAACAGCATTTGAAATGCAAACCGACACGTTCACATATTCCTTCAGGGCAAAGCTCTGCAAAACTCCTAAGACACATCCTGTCCCCAAACACGTTTAATATTAATTCATGGAGCAACATATTTGTTTATCGCCAAGTTTCATTTTAGCATTTCACAAATGCCTGGACTGTGGTGAAATCACCACCCTGTAGGCCCTTTTATTAAGTTCTGTTGGAATTTCCAAAGATAATTTCCTTTCTTTGATAAGTTCGAAAGCATTTATATTTATACATCCAACACAGCTAATTAGAGCATGGGGCCTCTGAGATGCTTAAATAAAATTGTTTCAGAAAAGAAATCCTACTTCATTTTATACAGAAAGATAGCAAATTCTGGAGGTATAAGGACTAAAAGGGAAAAATTAAATTATTCACAAATTACATAAACTAAACCACTTTGTGATAATTCATTTAGCTGTATAGTTATGATTCTTACATTTTAAGTATGTTTTGTATAAAATTTATATAAAACCCCAACAAAATGTATAAACAAACAATTGGACCTACAGAGAGAGGTCAGCAAGGTGGATCGATCTAAAACCAATATACCAGAATCAAGCATTCCCACACACCAGCCACAATCAGTAACAAAACGTAATTTAAAAATATTCATGAGAGCAACAGGCACACAAAAATATGTCTAGCAAAATATGCATGAGACATTATAGAAAAATTTATAAGACTTTTTTCAAAAATATTAAAAATACCTAGATAAAAGGAGAAATGAATCACTTCATTTTTCTAAAGATGCCATTTCTGTCTCTAAAGTAATCTATATATAAGATGCAGTTCTAATCAAATCTCAGTGTTTCTAACAGGCCTTAAGATTTAAGGTAAGCTGGTCTTAAAATTGTTATGGAAAGAACATAGTTTTGAGGAAAAGGAATAAGGAAGGGGCCTTTCCCTACCAAATATTAAAATGCATTATAAAGCTATAGAAATATAAAAGACAAATAAACCAATGGAACAAAATAGAAAGCCTAGAAGCAGACACATACTTATACTGGACCTTGGTATATGACTGAGATAGCATTATCAATCTGTGAAGAATAGAATACTTAATAGTCTTGGAAAAACTGATCAGTCATTCAGAAAAAAAATTAAGTGAATTCTCTACATTGTGTCATATACAAAAATAAATTCTGAGCAGATCACAGAACGAAATGTGAAAAAACTATAAAAATTTCATAAGAGAAATACATAGTAGAATATCTTTATGACATCGAGGTAAGAAAGAATTCCTTAAACAAGATGAAAAAACAAAAAAGGCACAACGGCATGAAGGAAAAGGATGGTAAATTTGACGATATCAAAATATAAGCCTCCTGTGCAGGAAAGGATTAACTCAAAAAGCCTGGGGTGCTCAAACCCTGCAAATTCCCAGCAAAGTCCTATCTAAGGGACTGGCCCTTGCCCAGCTCTTGGGAGATGACCCTTGAATTATTCTGCCTGAGATTGTTTTCATATGCCTGAGGCCTGGGGCCATGCAGTACCAGTATGATCAGATAGTTTATGCTAATATTGTAATTTGTGGTGAGTGGCTGCTTTTGCTCTTGATAGGTGAGGGGGAGGCTACGGTCTGAATAGCTGAGGTCAGTCATGCAGGTGCTGTTGGGTAGAGATAAGGGTATGCAGGTGGCAGGGCAGGTGGTTAAACCACACCTGACAGTGCTGCATGCTTAGGTGACTCTTTCCCAGTAAAAAACCCTGAACACCAAGCTTCCCTGGTTGACAATACTTCACATGTGCTGTCACACATCTTAATAAACTGTAACCATAACTATAACAGCTTTTGTAAGTCCTGGGAGTCCTTCTAGCAAATCATCAAGCCTGAGGGCTATCTTGGGGACTTCTGACAAAACAAACCTCCATATAAAAAAATACACAGTAAACAGAGGGAAAAGGCAAGTCACTGACTAGAAGATATTACAAACTACAACACCAACATAAATATCCAGAGTATATAATTATATAAACATGAGTCCTACAAAGGTATATGAGAAAGACCCAACACTACAACAGGAAAAGGATATAACATGGCAAATCACACGAAGAGGAAAAAAATGAATGGCCAGTCAACATACTGAAAAGATGTCAAATCCCCCTAGTTATCTGAGACGTTAAAATTGGATACTATTTCGCACCTGTAAGATTGACAAAAATTTAAAAGTCTAACAATACAAAGTGTTAAAGATACAAGGAGATAGAAAGTTTCCTTTAATACTGGAGAGAATTAAAGTGTCACAGCCACAACTTTTCAGTATCTAGTTAAGCTGAAGATGTATATAACTTTTATCCAGTAATTCACCTTCTAGATATCTATTCTAGAGAAAATCTTGCACATATGTGCAAGGAAATTTGTACAAGGATACTCATTTCAGCAATGTAACATTGAAAAAACTGGTAGCAAGCTAAATGTCCATATTTGGTATATGACATATGGGGGCTACAAAAATAAAATATTTTATAACCACAAAAATGGTTATAAAAACATGGTGATGAGTAGGGAGTAAAATAATATGTAAAGTATGACAGCATTCATATAAATTTTTAAAATTTAGAAAGCAATACTATATATATTTTAGGGGTATGTGTCCAAAAACATGACCCAAAAGGATACATATCAATTTCAGAATAGTGGTTACTTTTACAGAGGAAACAAGGGAAATGGGATGAGAGTGAGCTTAAGCAATATTTGTAACATTTTTTTTTCTTTTTAACAAGGGATCTAAAAAAAAAAGGTGTGATAAAATATTAACTTTTATTCTATCTGGGTCCCTGTTATTTTCTGATAGTTTTTTTATAGGTTTGACATATTTGATAATTAAAATTTTAAACACAGATGTATTAGTTTTAAGAAGCTGTAATCACTTCCTGTTGTTGCTGTAACAAATTATGACAAATTTAGTGGCTTAAAACAATACAAATTTATTTTCTTACAGTTGTGGAGGTCAGAAATCCAAAATCAGTTTCACTGGGCCAAAATTAAGCTGTCAATAGGGATCTTTACTTCTGGAGGCTTTAGGGGAGAATCCACTTCCTTGAAGTTTCTAGCTTTTAGAGGCCACCTACAATACTTGTTCATGGCTCCATCCTCCAGGTTCAAAGAAAGCAGTGTAGCATCTTCTGTTCTCTCTGATCTCTGCTTCCAACCTTGTATCTTCCCTTGCTGACTCTCAATCTCCTGCCTCCCCCTTATATGGCACTTTGTGATTACACTGGGTAATCTAAAATAATCTCCCCACCTCAATACCTATCTTTAATTTAATCACATCTGCAGTCTCTTTTCACCTTGTAAGCCCATATATTCACAACTTTCAGGGATTAAGATGTGGGCATCTTTGGGCGCCATTATCCAGCCTACGACAGTCCACCCTCTGGCCTCCAAAGATTCACGTTGGTTCTGCATACAAAATACATTCATTTCACCCCCAAATCCACAAAAGTCTCAATCCATTAAATCATCAATTCGAGTCCCAAATCTCATGTAAATCTCATCAGATCAAAAGTCCCAAGTCTCATCATATAAATCATCTAAATTAGATATGGATGAGGCTGTGGGTATAATCCATCCTGGGGAGAAATTCTTCTCTATTGGTGGACCTGTGAAACTAGAAAACAAATTATCTGCTTCCAAAATACAATGGTGGGACAGGTATAGGATAATAGTTTCAAGCATTCCCATTCAAAAAGGGAGAAAATGAAAGAGAAAAAAAGGAGTCACTAGCCCCAAGCAATTTTAAAATCTAACCAGGCATATTCCATTAGGTTTGAAGCCCTGGGAATAGTCCTCTGAGGCCCATGGGTCCACCCTCTAGACCAAGGCCCATTCTACCTTCAGAGTCAGTCTTCTTTTATATGAAAAGTAGCACGTGTTTGCAGCTTAATATTTTTATCAGCCTGTCTCCTGCCTGTAGAATTTTGGAAGTCCAAAAGCTTTCTTTCATTCTATCCTCTCTTTGACCCTTTCAGTCCAAGCTGGAAGTGTTTCTGCTGGTATAACCCTCTAAAAAACCTTTTGGGTCTCCTGTGTACATCTTGGCAACTCACTCCATTAGAGGAGGGGCCTTCCACAGATCTTTCCTGGATGATCCTATTTCTATTCCTGGCTTCTGCAGAGATACCTGAGGGGATTTATGAGACACATGCCTAATGTCTCCACAAAGCCCTCTGTGTGATTGAATACTCTGACCTTGTGATCCTTTCAAAGCAGTAGCAAAGGGTTTTCCAGCGACACCTTTGGCTTTCTCTCCAGAGTACACTTTCCTGACAGTGAATCTCCTAACTTTAACACCTCTCACGATCTGGATAGGCTGAGAATTGCCCAATCTAGTCCTAGTTCATATTTGCTTAACAGTTCTTCCTTCTATTTCTCTCATTCTTGTCATATTTTACTAAGAGCATCAAAAAGAAACCTACCATGTCTTTAACACGTTACTTGGAAATCTCAGCTAAATATCCAAGCTTATTGCTTACAGTTTCTGCTTCCCACAAAACTTTAAGCCACATTCAGCTAAGCTGTCTGCCACTACGTAACAAGTATTTTCTTTTCTCCAGTTTCCAATAACATGTTCCTCATTTCCTTGCAAGCTCTCGCCAGCAATGCCTTAGTGTCCACATATTTGCCTTCACAGGTAGCTCCTTCAACATTCATATTTCTACCAAGATGATATAGATTTTCTCTACCATGCTCGTCACTTCCTTCTGAGCCCTCACTGTCAGTCTTTACATCTATATTTCTACTAATGGCATATTCAAAGCAATTTAGGCTTTTCCTATCATGCTTCTCAAAATTCTTCTATCCTTTACCATTACCCTATTCCAAAGCCACTTGCACATTTTTTTTTAAAAGCCAGTCAAATTTAGCAGTGGGGGGTTGAATACCAACTTTAGTGACACTAATGTTAATAAGTTCTGATAACCCACTACCATCGGACCAGCCTACATTTTTAGGTACACAAGTTATAGCAGCACTCTACTTCCAGGTACCAAAATATGTATTAAGTTCTTATTGCTGCTGTAACAAAGTACCATAAACTTTGTGGCTAAAACAACATGAATTTATTATCTTATTATTCTGGAGGTAAGAAGTCTAAAAACCCGTTTCCCTGATCTAAAATTAAGGTGTTAGCAAAGCTTACATCTTCTGGAGGCTCTAGGAGAGAAGCTATTTCCTTGTTTTTTGCATCTTCTAGAGGCTGTTTATATTCCTTGGCTCATGGTCCCTTCTTTCATCTTCAAAGCCAGAAGAACAGCATCTTCTCTCCTCTCTGACTTCTGTGTCGGTCTCACATCTTCTCTCTATAACTCTGATTCCCCTGCCTCCATCTTATAAGGATCCTTGTATTACATTGGGCACACCCTAATAATCCAGGGCAATCTCCTCATCTCACAAGTCTTAATCACTTCTGCAAGTTCCCTATAACATGTAAGTTGACCTATTAAGTTCTGGGAATTAGAATGTGGACATCTTTAGGGAGCCATTATTCAGCCAACCACAGAAACAATTTGGGAACCTGGAAAGGGGCAGAGTCAGAAACTACATCCTGGCTCATGACTAAGAGAGGAGCAGCAGTTAATGTATTCAGCTGACAACAAACATTGGCAACAAAGCCTTCCAAGAAAATAAAACCCCTAAAAAAAAATTTATAAAAACTCTTTATATGGCCAGAAGTTATTGCTTCAAGAATGTTTAATAACGTGGCATCTAATATTGTTGGCACATTAAAAGAAACTCAAAACATACTCAAAATATAAAATCCTCTACAAAGAAAAGGAAGAGGTATCTTTAAAGTGTCTACTGCTGTATATGTTTGTGATAGTCTGACCCCATCTGGTAGGAACACCAATGACATTTTTAGGCCTTCAGTTATTGCCTTTTCTCCCTTGGCACACCTAACTAGAACCTGAGATTATATCATTTTACATAAAGAAGACATGCAATTGGAATTTAAAGCCATAGCAAGTATGCTACACACAGGAGAAGAGTAAGGTGAGAAAGAAGATATCAGAAAGTAGAACAAACCAAAGCACACAAACAACAAAGTACCCAAATCACCACGTTGAAAATAAAGCTTTTCCTACTACTAAAAAGTGACTATCTCACCAATACACTGGAAATTCTTCCATTAATGTGTCACATAGTATAATGTTAATCTAAATAAAGACTTTTCAAATATGTTATGAAACTAACAGAGTAAGTTTTTATTTGCTCCTCCATAAATGTGGTAGAGGAGAAAACACCAAAAATATTTACGCTGTTTGAGAATAGATGTAAGCTACTTACAAAATTATTTAATATTACTAGGGTAATAAATCATCAATTAAGACAACCAATGAGAACTATAGGTTTTTCTTTTGAAGCTTGTTTTCAGAGGACATGGAAACAGTTTCTAAAGTCTTAGGAGTCTGAGAACAGTAGTTCTCAAACTTTTTGTTTTCAGGAGCCTTTCATACTCTTAAAAATTTTTGAGGACCCCAAAGGGCTTTGGTTTATGTGGGTTATATCCATATTTACTATGTTAGAAATTTAAATATTAATTTATTTTTAAATAATAAACCCCATTACATGTTAACATAAACAACATACTTTATGAAGAATAACTGTGTTTTCCAAAACAAAACAAATAGTGAGAAGAGTGGCACTGCCTTACAATCTTGCAAATCTCTTTAATATTTGATTTAATGGTATATAGCTGAATTCTCATATGTGCTTCGGTACCCGACCTGTTATGTTATGTCATATCATATAGTTTCTTTTAAAAATCCACTGTATACTTGTAAGATAATGAAATTTTAAAAGTTAAATAACATCTTAGTATTACTTGAAAATAGTTCTGATCTTGAAAAGCCCTGAAAGGGTCATGTGGACACCCAGGGCTCCCTGGACCACACTTTGAGAACCTTTGACTTACAGGACTCCATTTGTTGAAATAAAAATTTGAAGGACAGATTTATATTAACCAAGAAGAGAACAGGTTGGTAACAGTTCTATATATTCATACAAATGTCCATGAAGCAAAAGAAAACAAGATAAAAATCCTTGTGGACATACTGATTTTTACATCAAATGAGATTCCTTAAAGTCAGGCACAATGGCTCACGCCTGTAATCCTAGCACTTTGGGAGGCCGAGGTGGGAGGATCACTTGTGCTAAGGAGTAAAAGAGCAGCCTGACCAAGAGCGAGACCTTATCTCTACTAAAAAAGTAAGACTCTGTCTCAAAAAAAAAAAATTATTTGAATCAGTTTTATAATACAAAATGGTATGTGTCCCTTTACAGTTACAGGCACGGGGACTCATTTTGCCAATTATGAATACTTGAATTTTTAAGGTAGGTTCTAGAATTTTATTAGGTAAGATTGTAGGGAAAAAGTAAGCTTGTAGAACACAGTTCCTTTTCTGGCAGAAATGGAGGAAGGTTGAATTTTATTTAATAACAGAGAAATAAGGAGCATATAGAATTTTTTTATAAAACAGTTCTCTTTCAGAAAGAACAAAAGAATAAGTATAGAACAGGAAGGGAAAGGTTTGTCATGGATCTGAAGCTGTTTATGCAGTCCACTGCTCAAAGGTTTCTGTCTAGATCAAGGTTTCTGTACACATAGGACACAGAAGACACATCTTCCCACAGATAAGGAATTATCCCCTAATGTGGACACACTAGTAATTTTACATGAGAGGAATAAAAAGAAAAATAAGGAAGGGCAGTGAGACTTGATAAATTGAGATAATTTTGAGTACTGAAACTATCAGTAAGATCTGGGATAAATATTCAAATAGTAGTGAATCTAACTGGAATAAAATTAAGAAATACTGCTCTCCAAAACAGCTCTGACAGAGGAATGGCCCTAAGAAACCTTCATATAAACAATCTCCAAAATACAAGAGATTTGATTTTTTAAATGATTCCAAAAAATCCACCTTTAGGTTTTTAAGTCACTTATAACTCTACGGAAACAGATTCACTCCAGAGTCCTTTTCAATACTATCTGTCTTTTAAAATTTATACCTAGTATATTGTTACATAGACCTTTGTTGAAATATGCTAAACACTACTTCGCAGTCAGAAAAACACATAAAGTGTTTTTATGTGTTTTAAATCACATGAAAGTGATTTTACTTTGAAGTGATTTTTACAAGTGTTTGCAAGCCAGCTTTTTCTTCGTCAGCTTCACACTTTATGGCAGAATTTTGTATCCTTATCACTGAGGTCAATTTAAGCCACTGAGAAACCTCATCCAGATCTTAAATAGAAATTCCTACTTTCATAAACACATGATTTTTGGTGTAAACCCTTATTCTTCTCATCAGTCCTAAGTCCGCTTCAGCTCTTTTATCACTAGAAAATTACGTTCATAAATCCTTTTAAAAAGACAGCTACTAATCTATTAAGAGATTTATAATTTGTCCAAATATTTCCTGGTACCTGGGTTATGTAAATCATAGATAGGCCTTACATTATTCCTGTAATCTGTCAACAGGAAAGAGAAGAAATCTTTGTGATGGAATTACTGCATTCTTGGTATAGACACCTAGAGATTCTAAGCAGCATCTTTACATTTCTTTAAATATCAGCTTTGCAAATGGCTATGGGCTTAGGTCTGTTTCTTAAACTTGTCCAGAAAGAAGTTAATTATTGACATCAAAGATTAAATGGGGTTTCCTAGCCAGCAGTGTGTATTTTATTGGTTCTTAACTTTAAGAACCTCTGAATCTTTTTCTAGAGAAAATACCTGGAGTTAATTGGAACCATTAGGGCAGGGTACTAAAGCATTAAGACAGCAGAAAGTAGCAAACAGTAAATCCCCAGGCTTCAGCCAGCAAAACTCATGGGCTACCAAGAATGATGTAACTTTGATCTAGTAGGCAAAATTCCTCAAAACCAACCTGCCGAGAGGCCTATAATCTTAATCCCTAGTCTCCTCCTATGGGGCAATATCTGCTACTTATAACTTTTGTTAATAGTGGTTACTTGGCTGGTATAAATAATTGAAAAGTGAACACTAAGTGCTAGAAGTGAATTTGTGGTCATTTAAATGAGCCAACTGACAATTACATTTAATGCTCTCATATTTTAAGAGTCGGTGCAGAGAAGTGCAATGCACAAGAAGCCTGGGATCTAGAGCCAGGTTTCCTGGATTTGAATCTCAGTTTCACCATTTATTACGTACAACCTTAGGAAAATTATTTAACCTCACTGTCTCTCATCTGTAACGTGGGGATGATAACAGTACCTACCTCTTAGGTTTGTTGTGGGCATCTCATGTGTTACTATAGGTAAGTGCTTTGATAGATGACATACAATAAATATTGTTTAACAGTTAAGCCCTCAAGTGTTAATCATTTAAGTGCTTGCAGGAAATTCCTGTCAAACTCTACTTCTAAACTGGTGTGGAAGAAGAGCATAAAGGCTTCATTATAGAAAACAAATAGTGACATTAGAAATGTGTTTCCCTTTTTATAATGGGAGTTAGGAACCAGTGCTATCATCGCTTTCATTCAGCATTATACTAGAGGTCCTATCCAGATGTGTGGGAGGAAAACAAAGGAAGGAGGAAGTGGAGAAAGAGGAAGAGAGTAAGGATTAGAAATGAATAAAGGAAATGGTTAGTATTTAGAGTTGATATGCCTCCCTACATAGAAAACTTATGAGAATCTTAATACTTTTTAAACTGTACTCTTAGTGGAACTTGATAACAGGGCCAATTTACCCTACTGGTTGAAAAATCAAAAAGAAGATATGTTAGGAACAATTATTTTCAGGACAATAGATATCAGGGGGTGAAGGACAACAATCCTTGAGAAATGGTAAAGAAACAAGGTGACCCTATAAAATGCCCCAGCTTACTGCCTTTAGTGTTTCCAGATCTTGTCATGGGCAAGGGTAACTGAGGTGGAGCCTGGCAGATCACCTGAGGTGAGGAGATAAAGCTGAGAGTCCAGGGAAATACAGGCAGCTAAAATTTGCAGGCAAGAGTAGCAGAATGAGGGGACAGCACAGAAAAAGAACTCCTGAGATCTGCAAAGGATCCATTGAGTATTCAACAGGGTATCCATTAGTGTATGTTTGAGGCAACTAACCAACGTAGGGTAAAAAAACCACCTGAAACAATTAGAAAGAATAGTTTTCATTACTTACACTGGGCCAGGAACAGTACCTATTACCAATAGCCAGCATAGAGTAATTTTCCCTACACTGAGCACCGCCCTGGTTCCACCCAACCAATCTTGGAAGCAAGACACAAAAGTTATCAACTGTTTCCATGTAACTTTATCACATTCCAGAATAAAGTTCAAGAAATGTTTAGGTATACAAAAATATCTAGCATCCGACAACGTAAAATTCACAAGGCTTGAATGCAAACAAACATTACTAGCAATGCAAAGAAGTTTGAAATTACAAAAAGAAAAAAATGAATCAATAAATTGAAACAAACCAAGAACTGACTGGTTCTTGGTTGCTAGAATGGATGCTAGAATTACCAGATAAGGACATTAAAACAGTTATGATACAATTTATTCATTAAAAAAGTAGAGGCATGGAAAATACAATGAATACCGCAAATTAAAATTTTAGAGATGTAAACTATAGTATCTGAGATGAAAAATACACCCAATTGGATGAATACATATTAAACAATAGAAAAGGAAAGATTAAAGAACCTAAAAAGATGGCAATAAAAATCATCCAAAATTAAAGAGAGAAAACAATTTTTTCAAAGTGAGCAGAGCATCAGAGGACTGTTGAACAATGGCAAACAACTTAATACATAGGTAATTAAGAGTCTCAGAAGGAGATTAAAGAGGTAGCAACATAGAAGATATTTGACAAAACAGTAGCTAAAAATTTTCCAAACTTGATAATTTTAACCAAAAAATTCCAAGAATATCAACAAAGTTGGAGCACAAAAAATATGAAGGAAACTACAGGGATCATCACAATCAATTTGATTAAAAGAAGTGATAAAGAGAAACTCTAGAAACAAACCAAGAAAAACAAGCAAAAAAAACATTACAACAAAGGAACAAAAACGACAGTAAATTTCTCTTCAGAAAAAGTGCAAGATGACAAGGGAGCAAACTTTATAATAGCGAAAGAAAAAAACTGCCAATCAACAATTCTACACCCAGAGAAAGTACCTTTCAAAAAACAAGGCTAAAAAGACTTTTGAAACATAAAAAACTTGAAAGAATTCATCACCAGGAAACCCAGACTACAGGAAATGCTAACAGAAATCCTTCAGACAGAAAAGAAAATAATACCAGATGGAAATATATATCTACACGAAGGAATGAAGAGCACTAGAAATGAAAAATTACAAAGGTAAATATGTAATAGTGCTTCTTATTATTTAGATCTCTTTATAATTGACAGTTTAAACAAAAATAATAATAATGGATTGTGAGGTTTATAACATAAGTAATTATGTAACGAAATAAATGTCACGAGGGGATAAATGGAAGTATATTATTCTAAGGTTTTTATACTATGTGAGAGTTGGTATAATATCACTTGAGGGTGGACAATGATAAATTAAATGTGTATATAAATCCTAAAGCAACCACTAAAATAAACAGAGAAGGCTAACAAGACAACAAAAGAGATAAAAGAGAATAATAAAATATTCAATCAATCCAATAGAAGGCAGATAGAGGAAAATTGAATAACAGGTAAATAGAAAACAAATTTAGCAAGATGATAAACTGAAATCTAATTTATCCTCTCATTAAATGCAAATTTTATAAATACTCCAATTAAAGACAGAGACTGTCAGGTTGGATAATAATTTAAAAAGAAAACCAATTATATATGCAGCCTTAAAAATGTCAATCAAATATAAAGACCAAAAAATAGAGCTATTTCTTTAAGAGGATCAATACATTTGATAAACTGCAGCCAGATTAACAAGGAAAAAAAGAGTAGATAATAATTACCAGCATCAAGAATGAAAGAGTTGACATCACCGCAATTCTTCAGATGGTAAGGAGACAATCCATGGATATTATGAAAAACCTTGTGGCAAGAAACTCAACAGCTTAGCTGAAATGAACAAATTCTGTGAAAGTCATAAACTACCAAACAACCTCAAGACAAAATAGACAACTTGACTAGCCATTTACCTCTTATTTATTATAAAATAGGCTTTGTATGTTAGATGATTTTGCCCAACTCTATTATAAGTGTTCTGAGCATGTTTAGAGTAGACCATGATATTCGGTAGGTTAGGTGTATTAAATGTATTTTTGACTTAAAAATATTTTCAATTTATGATGGATTTATTGGGATGTAATCCCAATGTAATTCAAGGAGCATCTGTATAAGCTTCCCACAAGGAAAAGTTAAGGCTAAGATGATTTCACTGGCAAATTCTACCATCAGGGAAGAAATAATACCAATTCTACACAAACTTCTCCAGAAAATTTAAGAACAGTAAATACTTCCCAACTCATTCTATGAGGCCAGCCTGACCATGATACCAAAACCACACAGACATTACAAGAAAATAAATAACTTATGACAAAATAAAAATAAATACCAAGTATATCAAGTTCTAAATGTGAAAAATCAACTTTAAAGATTTTAGAACATTTAGGAGAGCATTTTTATGACCTCTGGATTAGAGAAATATTTCTCAACCAGAGATCAATCATAAATAAGATTGGTAAATTTGATTATATCAAAATTCATAATGCTTTTACTACAAAAGAAACCATTAGAGTAAAAAGACTAACTACACAGACTGAGAGCAGATATTTACAAAATAAAAAAGAATTCATATCCCAAATATAGAAATAACTTCTACAAATAAGAAAAACAGAAAAATTATCTACAGAAGCATTGTTTTCAACCACAAAAAAAAAAAAAAAAATGAAAACGACCTAATGTGTATCAACAAAAGAACAATGAGGTAATTTTTTAGATACTCCACAAAGTCAGGGGGCTCCAACTCAAAATTTGGTTTGGATGTCAACACCAACAATGCCAAAAACACACCAACAGTCATGAAAAGGTTTATTATTCATATTATAAGGCTTTCTGTAGAGAGCAGGGGTGGCTCTCAGGCCCATCCAAAAATGTCTTGATAGAGTAAGGACAGGAGACTGCCTTGGATTTTTGTGGCGGTTAGGGTAGGGCTGTGGTGAGAGTTCTCACGTACAGTTTGAACTTTCCACTGGTGGTAAAGGCAGGAGCTTCATGGCTTTCTTATCTTGCCCAGATGTGGGGCAGAAGGAGAGGTAAGGCTTCTTATAAGAGGGAGAAATAAAGACTTTCTCAGACAAGAAATTGCTGAGGGAATTTGTGAAAACCACACCTGCCCTGCAAGAAGTACTCAGACCTGCGTTCTACACTGATCAGACAACGACCTGTGTAAAATCATCCAAAAGCTAAAGTTCAGAGCCCAGATTCCACAATGCCTCAAGAGGTAAAACAAAGCAATAATGGTCTACCTAACAGGATTAACAGAAATCCACCCCACGTTTCAATTCTTTCAATAAATGTGAATGGCTTAAACTCACCACTCAAGAAACACAGGCTGGCTGAATGGATAAAAAAAATGCAAGCCAAGTATCTGCTGTCTCCAGGAAATACATCAACCCACAAGGACTTATTTAGACTCAAGGTAAAAGGATGCAAAACAATATTCCATTCAAACGGAAACCAAAAGAAAGCTGGTGTAGCCTTTCTCACATCAGATAACACAGACTTCAAATCAACAAAAGTAAAGAAGGACAAAGATGGTCACTAGATAATGGTGAAGGGAACAATTCAACAAGAACACTTAACCATCCTAAATATTTATGCACCTAACATAGAAGCACCCAGATTCAGAAAGCAAATCCTACTCGATCTAAACAAAATGAAAAACTACTGAGTGTATGTTCCTCTCATCAGCTCACGGAACATTCTCTAAGATTGATCATATCCTAGGCCACAAAACATGTCTCCAGAAATTTTAAAAAGTAGAAATAATACCATGTATCTTCTCAGACCACAGTGGAATAAAATTAGATATCAACTCCAACACTCATCTCTACACAAAGTCATGGAAACTAAAAAACCTATTGCTGAATGATAGTTGGGTCAAGAAGAGACACAGATGAAAATCGAAAGATTCTTCAAACTAAATGATAATGAGGGCACAAGTTAGCAAAATCTGTAGGATACAGCAAAAGCAGTCCTGAGCAGAAAACTCATAGCCTTAAATGCCCACATCCAAAAGACAGAAACATCACAAATCAACAATCTAATGAATCATCTCAAGGAACTGGAAAAGAAAGAGCAAACCAATCCAAAACCCAGCAGAAGAAAAGAAATAACCAAGATCAGAGCAGAACTAAATGAAATTGAAAACAAAAAAATTATACAGAAGATTAAGGAAATAAAAAGTTGGTTCTTTGAAAAGATAAAAAAAATTGACAGGTCTCTTGCCAAATTAACCAGAAACAGAAAAGAAAGGACTCTAATAAGCTCAATCAGAAATGAAAAAGGAGAAATCACAACTGATATCACAGAACATCATCTCTGAATACCATAAAAATTTCTATGCTCATAAAGTTGAAAATGTGGAGGAAACGAATAAATTCTTGGAAACACACAACCTCCCTAGGCTCAATCAGGAAGAAATAGAACTCCTGAGTAGACCAATATCAAGCACCAAAATTGAAGCAACAATAAAAATTCTTCCAACAAAAATAAGTCCCAGACTAGATGGTTTCACACCCGAATTTTACCAAACCTACAAAAAGAACTGGTACCTATACTGCAGAAATTATTCCATAACATTGAGAAGGAAGGAATTCTCCCCAACTTATTCTATGAAGCCAATATCACCTTGATACCAAAGCCAGAAAAGGACACAACAAAAAAAGAAAACTACAGACCAATACCTTTATGAATATAGATGCAAAAATTCTCAATAAAATCTTAGCAAACCGAATTCAGCTGCATATCAAAAAAATAATTCACTATAACAAAGTGCTTCATCCCAGAGATGCAAGGATGGTTCAAAATACACAAATCTATGGATGTAACTCACCATACAAATAGAAGCAAAGCCAAAGACCATATGATCCTCTCAATAGGCACAGAAAAAGCATTTGACAAAATTCAGAACCCTCTTATCATAAGAAGGCTTAACAAAATAGGCATAGACTGGACTTAACCTCAAAATAAAAGCCATACACGACAAATCCATAGCCAACATCATCCTCAATGGGGAAATATTGAGAGCATTCCCACTTAGAACTGGAACCAGACAAGGTTGCCCACTATCACCACTTCTATTCAACATAGTGCTGAAAGTCCTAGCCAGAGCAATCAGACAAGAGAAGGAAATCAAGGGTATCCAAATGGGGAAAGAAGAGGTCAAGCTATCACTCTTTGGTGGCGATATGATCTTATATCTAGAAAACCCCAAAGATTCAACCAAGAGAGTACTGGAATTGATAAATGAATTCAGCAAAGTCTCAGGTTACAAAATCAACATACACAAATCTATAGTTTCATATACGCCAACAAGAGCCAAGCTGAGAATCAAATCGAAAGATGTAATACCTTTCACAATAGCAACAAAGAAAATAAAATACCTAGGAATATATTTAACTAAGGAGGTGAAAGACCTCTATAGGTAGAAGTATGAAATAGTGAGGAAAGAAATTGCAGAGGATGTAAACAGATGGAAAACCATATTGTGCTCATGGACCAGCAGAATCAACATTGTTAAAATGTCTATACTACCCAAAGTGATTTACAGATTTGATGCAATCCTCGTTAAAATACCAACGTCATTTTTCATGGATCTAGAAAAAATATTTCTACACTTCGTATGGAACCAGAATAGACCCCAAATAGCCAATGCAACCTTCCGTATTAAGAACAAATAGGGAGGCATCACTTTACCAGACTTCAAGCTACACTTCGAGGCTATAGTATCCCATAACAGCATGGTACTGGCACAAAAACAGAGACATAGATCTATGGATCAGAACAGAGAACACAGATATGAAACCATCCTCATACTGCCATCTGATCTTTGACAAAGCAGTCAAAAACATACACTGGGGTAAAGAATCCCTATTCAATAAATGGCACTGGGAAAATTGGATAGCCACATGTAGAAGACTGAAACAGGATCTGCACCTCTCACCAATCATAAAAATTAATTCATGATGGATAACAGACTTAAACCTAAGACATGAAACCACAAGAATTCTAGAAGAAAATGTTGGAAAAACTCTTATAGATATTGGCCTAGGCACAGAATTTATGAAGAAGACCCCAAAAGCAATCACAGCAACAACAAAAATAAATAAATGGGACCTGGTCAAATTAAAAAGCTTCTGCACAGCCAAGGAACAATCAGTAGAGCAAATAGACAATCTATAGAATGGGAGAAAATATTTACATGCTATATATCTGATAGCCTGAATCTACAAAGAACTCAAGCAAAACAGCAAGAAAAAAATCAACCCCATTAAAAAGTGGGCAAAAGACATGAACATACAACTTTTCAAAAGAAGATAGACTAATGGCCAACAAACATATGAAAAAATGCCCAACATCTCTAATCATCAGGGAAATGCAAATCAAAACCACAATTAGATATCATCTAACTCTAGTGGGAATGGCTCTTTTCAAAAAATCCCAAAACAGATGTTGGCATGGATGCAGAGAGAAAGGAACACTTAAACACCATTGGTGGGACTGCAAACTAGTACAACCTCTATGGAAAGTAGTATGGATACCTCAAAGAACTGAAAGTAGACCTATGATTTGATCCAGCAATCCCATTACTGGGCATCTACCCAAAGGGAAAAAAAGAAATCCTATAAAAAATACATCTGCACTAGAATGTTCATAGCAGCACAATTCGCAATCATAATTTGTGGAAAGATGTGGAAACAACCCAAGTGCTCATTGATATGTGAGTGGATTAATAAAATGTGGTATATGTATACCATGGAGTACTACTTAGCCTTTAAAAACAATGTTGGGCCGGGCGCGGTGGCTCACGCCTGTAATCCTAGCACTCTGGGAGGCCGAGGCGGGCGGATCGTTCTGAGCTCAGGAGTTCGAGACCAGCCTGAGCAAGAGTGAGACCCCCATCTCTACCAAAAATAGAAAGAAATTAATTGGACAGCTAAAAATATATATAGAAAAAAATTAGCCAGGCATGGTGGCACATGCCTGTAGTCCCAGCTACTCGGGAGGCTGAGGCAAGAGGATTGCTTGAGCCCAGGAGTTTGAGGTTGCTGTGAGCTAGGCTGAGGCCATGGCACTCGCCCCAGGCAAGAGAGTGAGACTCTGTCTCAAAAAAAAAAAAAAAAAAAAAAGATGTTGATCTAGTATCTTTTGTAACAACGTGGATGTAACTGGAGACCATTCTTCTAAGTGAAGTATTACAAAAATGGAAAAACAAATACTACATGTATTCAATACTAAATTGGAACTAATCAATCAGCACTCATGTGCATGTATGGAAGTAAAAAACAACAGAAATCAAGTAGTTGGGGGGAGGAGGGGATCGGTAAATTCACACCTAATGGGTACAATGCACACTATCTGTGTGAAGGGCACACTTATAATTTTGACTCAAACTGTACAAAAGCAAATTATGTAACCAAAACATGTGTACCCCCATACCATTCTAAAATTTTTAAAAAAGTGATTTCTATCACTTTTTACCTCCTGAAACCTAACCACAATATAAATAATGCTTTGGTTTACTAAATATTTCCTACTATTCTTGGCAAATTGAAGGAATTTGCATATGATAATTGCCAACTCAATATTTTATTTTTTCTTCTTCCTTGCTGACTTTGATGAATCAAGTGTAGCCAAAAAACTGGCCATTTATAAGAAAATTATATTCCAGAATGGTTTTCTGTTTTAAAAAATGTCATAAATGATAGTTAGGTTCTTAGGTTGGACTACACAAGATTCTTTAACCCATGCTGGTGTAGAAATATTCCAATAGTACTAAAGATAAGGGCCATTAATAAAACAATGTGCTTTTATTAGAAATTATTAAGGGAACGGCTAACACTAAGATGCTAAGAACATGTCTCTCAGTGCTATATCCCTGGTAGTACTACTGATTCTCCTGTCTCTTTCCTTGATCTCCCATTTGGCTGCCAGTGAGTAGAATTCTCCTAGTAATTCCCAAAGACTGCAAGTGGAGAGGAAACCAGAAGTACAACTGTGGAGGTGAGGAAAAGAAAAGGTAAAGAAGCCACAGTAAGCCTCTCGAGTGGCAGGATCACGACCAAGCTTCCAACCTTTCTCTTCTATCCTTTCCCTTCTCTTTCACCTCCATGAAGCACGAATGGGTGAAAAGATGTGCAGAGTGCCTGTTTAGCCGACAAAATGGGAAAAGACGAAGGGGAAGTTACCCACAGAGCCCAGTGGGGGTGGCCATTTATCTTTTGGAAACTCTGTATTTGGAAAATTCAAAGATTCTTAGTACACGCTGCTTCCAACGTCCAAACACTAGGAACTTACTAATTTCTGATATTTTCTCAATCTTTAAAATTATTTTTAAATTCCTTTATTGCCATTTTTTTTCTAGAGCTATGTCAGAAAATACTGTACTTGCACCTCAATGTAATTTTTTAGGGACATTTTGTTACTTTTTCAAGTCAAGATTGGGAATAACAATTGCTTGATATGTAGTAATCATGTATCTGAAAACACAAAGGAGTCAGCATATGAAACTCATTATTACAAATAGCTGTATCAGCTATAAAGACATTTTTTGCCTTAGGTGACAGACACATGATAGATCAGTTGGGGAAAATGGCACTAATCCCTCACCAGCTGGGCCCTGGTACTATACTCAGAGTAGAGTTAGTCAAGATGATGTCATCACTTTGGACATTTACTCCTTTAATCAACTCTCCTTACACCTGTACTTGGAACCATTCCCTCTCTCTAGGCTCCTTCCTATCAATATTTAAACCTACTTGAGTTTCTACCATCTTCAAAAAATTTCTCCAGCTTTCTGCATTTCCTTCCAGGTACTACCTTTTTTTTGTTTCCTCCTTCCTCATCTCCTATAAACTTTCTTCATTGGAGTTGGTGCTGCTTTGGAGATATTTCAAAAATATAGAATATCCACCACCAAGAATTAACAATTGTTAATATATTAAAAATTTAATCACACTTGCTTCATTTATTTTATGAAATAAATTGATCACTCTAGATAAAGTACTCTCTAACCCCAACCCCTAGCAATTACCCTTTCCTCTCCCAAAGGCAACCAACTATGATACAGCATGCATCATTTCGATGCCTTCTTTACGTTTTTGAACATATATGTATCTATGAATATAGATTATTTATGTATGTTTTTACATTTAAATAAATGGTATCACACTGTGCGATTATTCTATAACTTGCTTTTCTCAATCAGCATTGTTTTCAAGATCTATCATGTTGATACATATTGATGAGATTTCTCCATTTTCACTGCCATGTTGGATTGCATTGTATGGATACATCATTAGTTATCGATCATTCCCCTATTAATGTGGAATGGATAGGGAATTCAGTTTCTTTCTAGTTTTTTGTAACATCACAAAATGCTACAATATTGTTTTACATGTCTCTTAGAAGCGGAAATGTTGGGACAGAGAAAAAGTACATCTTCAATTTCAGTAGATTCTTCACGATTTCATTCCAATGTGGTTGAATTTATTTTCACCCACACCAGCTGTATATGAAGTCTGTCATTTCCCCACAACCTTGCCAATACCAGGTATTGTCAGACATTAAAATTTTTACCTGCTATGTAAAAGGTAGCATTTCATTCTTGTTGTGATTTTTCATTCCTTGGTTATTAGTGGGATTGAGCATATTTTAATACGTTTATTTGCCTTCTGTATTTTCTTTTTTGTAAATTACTTGTTCATAACTGCCCATTTTCCCCCTATTGGATAGCTTGTCATTTAACTGATTTATAGGCATTCTTTTTTTTTTTTTTTTTTTTTTTTTTTTTTTTTTTTTTTTTTTTTTTTTTTTTTTTTTTTTTTTGAGACAGAGTCTTGCTCTGTTGCCTGGGCTAGAGTGAGTGCTGTGGCGTCAGCCTAGCTCACAGCAACCTCAGACTCCTGGGCCCAAGCAATCCTTCTGCCTCAGCCTCCCAAGTAGCTGGGACTACAGGCATGCGCAACCATGCCCAGCTAATTTTATATATATATATATATATATATATATAATATATATTATATTATATATATTACATATATTTTATATATATATTTTATTTATATATATATATTTTTTTAGTTGTCCAGATCTTTTCTATTTTTTAGTAGAGACGGGGTCTCGCTCTTGCTCAGGCTGCTCTCGAACTCCTGACTTTGAGTGATCCACCCGCCTCGGCCTCCCAGAGTGCTAGGATTACAGGTGTGAGCCACCACGCCCGGCCTATAGGCATTCTTTATACATTCTGCTTCAACAACTCTTCCCTTCCCTGAGATAATAAAAATATTCCTCTAAATGTTATTATAAAATTAAAGTTTTGCTTTTCATGAGTAGGTTTGTAATCTATAGGAAATTAATGTTTTATTTCTGATATGGGTAGAGGGGTAGAGAACTAATTTTATTTTTTCCTATATGGATAATCAATTGTCCCAGCACCATTTATTAAATGATACATTCTGCCCTATTAATTTATGGTGACACGTCTTTTATACACCAAGTTCCTATGTACACCCTAGTCTATTTCTGCACTCTATTCTTTTCCATTGATCTGTCAATTCCTATTCACTTACCAAATCTAGTCCATATCTACCCTGAGCTCTTTGCCACATTTGACACTATTTGAGTATTTCTTTTTGCTTAAAACATATTCCTTACTTTGTTTCGGTTACACTTTTTCTCTCTCCAAATTTTCTCTGACTTTTCCTTTTCTATTTCTCTAGGTCTTTCTTCCTCTGTCTAATACCTAAGTGCTTGTATCCCCAAAGGTTCACCCTCAATTCTCTTCCCTTCTTGCTCTACATACTCTCTTTGGACCTATGCTGCCCAATACCTTGGCCACCAGCCACATTTGGCTACTGAACACTTGAAATGTAGCTAGTCTAAAGTGAGATATGATGTAAGTGGAAAATCCATATGATATTTTTAAGGAATGTAGAATGACTCGAATATTTTCATATGGATTACATGTTAAAATTATTTTTGATATTTGGGCTAAATAAAATACATTATTAAAACTAATTTTACCTGTTTTACTTTTTTATAATATATCCACAAGAAAATTTAAAAACACTTATGTAAGTGCCTCCAGTCACAGCTCCAAATTGTAAAGAACTGGGAAGATGCCACTCTTGCCCTTACAACAAGGAAAAGCTAGACAAAATGAAAATCAATAACTTTAAAAAAATCATCAGAGAAGTGAGGTCACAGGGAAAACCACCACCTGAACATTTGGAAAGGCAGGAAAATCCAGTATTTATGATTTGTTTACATGCAGAAGCTGCTGGATGCCACAAGCTGACTTGTTCTGTAAAAAATGTCAAAAGAAGTTCTCCAGTTTCTGAAATATGTCAGAAACTTAAATCTTCAAAAAGAAAGGAAGTCAGAGAAAGAAATTTAGGTAATACGAAACTTTTTATTTTTCTTATTCTTTTTTTTTTCTTTTGCGATAGCATCTTGCTCTGTCATCCAGGCTAAAGTGTTCACTGCAACCTCAAACTCCTGGGCTCAAGCAATCCTCCTGGCTCAGCCTCCAGAGTAGCTAAGATGATAGGTGTGTGCTACCATGCCCAGTTAATTTTGCTTTTTAAAAATTTTTTGTAGAGATGAAGTCTCGGTATGTTACCAAGGCTGGTCTCAAACTCCTGGCCTCAAGCAATCCTCCTACCTTGGCCTCCCAGAGTGCTAGGATTACAAGCATGAGCCACTGCACCCAGCCTATTTTTTTTATTTTTAATCAATCTAAGAGGTAACTGTCTATAAAGTAATAGTACTATAATATATTAGATAACTATAGCATATAAATAAGTGAAATGGATGACAGCAATGTCAAAAGGGACACAAGGGAGGAATTGAGAATAATCTATTATAAGTTACCTATACTATAGATGAGGAAGTACAGTAGTATTTGAAAGTAGACTTAGATTAAAAATGTATGTTGTAAAAAAATAAGGTAACTACTAAAAAAGTTAAGAAAAAGAAGTATAAATGATATGTGAAGAGGAGATAAAATGTCTAATTAAAACCATATAGATTAAACACAATTCCAATTAAAATTCTAGCAAGCATTTGTAGATTCTAAATATATATGGAAAAATATATACGGTAAGGCAAATGGCCTCAAATAGCTATCACAACTCTGAAATAGAAGAACAGTTAGAGGACCCATGTTATCTGATTGTAAGTCAGATAAAGTCTATAGTAATCAAGACACCATGATATCAGCAAAAGAAAAGGCACATAGATCAGTAGAACAGAATAGTAAGCCCAGAAATCGCTCCACACAAATATAATCAACTGATTTTTTTAGGACTGTAAAACCATTTATTATTGCCAGAGGGTTGGGGTAGGTCATGTGAAAAAGAAGTTTTTATTCATCTAACTTTTTTAAAAATTGGTTTTATTTTTAAGAGCAGTTTTAGGTACACAGAAAAACTGAGTCCAAGGCAGAGATTTCCCACACACCCTCTGCTCCCACATATGCACAGCCTCTACCACTATCAAAATCTCCCACCAGAAGGGTACACTTGCTATAATTAATGAACCTATATTGATACATCATTCCCACCCAAAGTTCGTAATTTACATTAGGGTTTACGCCTGGTGTATATCCTATGAGTTTGGACAAATGTATAATGACATATAGGCATCGTTACAGTATCACACAGAGTAGTTTCACTGCCCTAAAAATCCCCCATGCTCCATCTGTTCATCCCTTCCCAGTCCTCAAACCCTGGAAACCTCTGATCCTTTTACTGTCTCCACGGTTTTGCCTTTCCTAGAATGTGACATAGTTAGAATCATACAGTATACAGCCTTTTCTGATTGGCTTCTTTCACTTAGTAATGAGCATTTATGGTTCTTTCCTGTCTTTTCACGGCTTGATAGGCCTTTGTTTTTTTTTAACACTGAATTCCACTGTCTGGATATACTACAGTTTATCTATTTACCTACTAAAGGACATCTTGGTTGTTTCCAAATTTTGGCAATTATAAATGAAGCTGCTATAAACATTCAGGTGCATGGTTTTGTGTAGACATAAGTTTTCAACCCATTTGGGTAAATACCAAAGGGCACAACTGCTGAATCATATGGTAAGAGTATGTTTACTTTCATAAGAAACTGCCAAACTGTCTTCCAAGGTGGCTACAGCATTTTGTATTCCCACCAGCAATGAATCAATCAAAGTTCCTGTTGCTCCATATTCCCGCCAGTATTTGGTATTGTTAGTGGTTTTGATTTGGGACATTCTAATAAATGTATAATGGTATCTCATTGTTTTAACTTGTAATTCCCCAATGACATAATGATATTTAGCATCTTTTCATATGCTTATTTGTCATCTGTATATTTTCTTTGGTGAGGTGTTTGTTCACACTTTTTGCTTATTTTTTAATCAGGTTCATTTAATCAACTGTAATTTGTGACACTAACAGCATAAAGTAGGTTAAAGAGCTACTATAGAAGCAAAGTTTTGTAATCTATTGAAAGAAAATTCACATAAATCTGAACTAGTTTCTTATCGATTAAGGTGTTAAAAGTAATCTCCATAGCATGAACTAAAAAATATATATATATTCATTCGGCCGGGCGCGGTGGCTTACTCCTGTAATCCTAGCACTCTGAGAGGCTGTGGTAGTTGGAGCGTTTGAGCTCAGGAGTTCGAGACCAGCCTGAGCAAGAGCGAGACCCTGTCTCTACTAAAAATAGAAAGAAATTAGCTGGACGATTAAAATATATATAGAGAAAAAAAATCAGCCGGGCATGGTGGCATATGCCTGTAGTCCCAGCTACTCGGGAGGCTGAGGCAACAGGATTGCTTGAGCCCAGGAGTTTGAGGTTGCTGTGAGTTAGGCTGATGCCATGGCACTCTAGCCCGGGCAACAGAGTGAGACTCTGTCTCAAAAAAAAAAAAAAAATATATATATATATGTATTCAAAAGTATATAGTAATGGGCTGGGTGCGGTGGCTCACGCCTGTAATCCTAGCAGTCTGGGAGGCCGAGGCGGGAGGATCGCTTGAGGTCAGGAGCTCTGAGCAAGAGCGAGACCCTGTCTCTACTAAAAATAGAAAATATTAGCCAAGAAACTAAAAATAGAAACAAAAAATTAGCTGGGCGTGGTGGCAAGTGCCTGTAGTCCCAGCTACTCAGGAGGTTGAGGCAGGAGGATCACTTGAGCCCAGGAGTTTGAGGTTGCTGGGAGCTAGGCTGACACCATGGCACTCTAGCCGCGGCAACAGAGCAAGACTCTGTCTCAAAAAAAGAAAGAAAGAAAGAAAGAAAGCATATAGTAAAAGAAACAATAAGGGAATTGAAATGGTACACTAGAAAATATTTATTTAAGACAAATGAAGGTAGTAATGTAAGAATAGAAGAACAAAATGACATAAGACATATGGAAAACAAATAACAAAACACATACGTGAATTCTACCTAAACAGTAACTGTACTAAATGTGAATGGATTGAACTTTCTAATAAAGAAGCAGAGATTGGCAGAATAGACCAAAAAAAAAAGTATGGGCCAAATATATGCTGTCCTCATGAGACTAATTTTATATTCAAAGGCACAAGTAAGTTGAAGGGAGCTGGAGTAGCTACACTAACGTCAGACAAAATAGAATTTAAAACCATTACTGTTACTAGAGACAAAGAAGCACATTTTACAATCATTGAACTGTCAATACATCAGAAAGATATCACTATCATAAATTTATATTTGCCTAATAACAGATCCCAAAATACATGAAGCAAAAACTGGCAGAATTAAAGGGAGAAATAAACAATTCAATAACATTTGTTGGCTGCTTCAATACCCCACTTTCAATAATAGAACAACTAGACATATGATCAACAAAGAAAAAAAAAGACTTAACAATATTTATCAACTAGATCTAATGGGCACATACAGAACACTTCGCCCAACAGGTGAATACACATTCTTCTCAAGTACACATGAAATATTCTCCAAGATAAATCATGTGTTAGATCACAAAACAAGTCTAAATTAATTTAAAAGGATTGAAATTAACAAAAAACCCCGACCACCATGGAATTATATTAGAAATGGGAACAGAAGGATATTTTGTAAATTCACTTAAAAAGTGGAAATTAAACAACTCACTCCTAAATAAGCAAAAGATCAAAGATGAAACCACAGGAAATTAGAAGATTCTTTGAGATGAATGGAAACTTAAACACAACCTACCAAAATATATGAGATGCAGCACAAACAGGACTCAGATGGCAATGTATAGCTGTAAATGACTACATTAAAAATCAAGAAAGAAATCTAGCCTTTCATTTTAATAAACTATAAAAAGAAGAGAAAACTAAACTCAAAGCAAGCAGAAGGAAGAAAAGACATAATATAAACTAGAAAGTAAATGAAATAGAGAATAGAAAAACACTACAGAAAAATCAATGAAACCAAAAGTTGGTACTTTGAAAAGATCAACAAAATTGACAAACCTGTAGCTAGACTGACCAAGAAAAAGAAGACTCAAATTATGAGAATAAACAATGAAAGAGGGACCATTACTACCAACCTTATGGAATTAAAATCAAGGAATGCTATCAACAACTGTATGGCAATAAATTAGATAAATGAAATAAACAAATTCCCAGAAAAACATAAACTACTGAATAGACCTATAACAAGAGAAGAGATTGAATTAGTAATCAAACACCATCTACAAAGAAAAGCCAAGGCCCAGACAGCTTCACTGCTAAATTCTACATAAACTCCCTGAAAAGACAGAAGGGAACAATTCCTAACTTTTTCTGTGAGGCCAGTATTATTCTGATATCAAAACCAGACAGAGACATTACAAGAAAAGAAACCTACAGACCAATATCTCTTATGAATATAAACACAAAAGTCCTCAAGAAAATAGTAGCAAACCAAATTCAGATGCATATAAAAAGGATTATATACCATGACTAAGTGAGATCTATTCTAGAAATAAAAAGCTGGTTAAATATATGAAAATCAATTTAATATACTATATTAATAGAATCAAAGACAAAAACCACATGCTCATCTCGATGGATGCAGAAAGAGGTTTTTGATAAAACCCAATACCTTTTCATGAAAAAACACTCAACGAACTAGAAATAGAAGGAAAGTTCTTCAATTTGATAAAGGTATGTATGAAAACTCCACAGATAACATCATACTTAATGGTTAAAAATTGAAAGCTTTCCCCCTAAGATCAAGAAAAAGATAAGGATGTCTACTCTCTCCACTTTAATTCAACACTGTACTAAAGGTTCTAGCCAGGGCAATTAGGAAAGAAAACACAATGAAAGGCATTGAGGTTGTAGAGGAAGAACTATCTCTGCAGATGGCATGCTCTTGAACGTAAAAATTCTAAGGAATCTACTACAAACTACCAGAACTAATGAAGGAGTTCACATAGTTTCAGGTTTCAAGATCAATAAACAAAAGTCAAACTGTAGCTCTACCTTGCAATGAATAATCCAAAAATAAAATTAAGAAAATAAGTCTAAGTGAAATAAGCAAGGCAGAGAAAGACAAATACCACAATGACCTCACTGATTAGTGGAATCTAAAAAGCTGATCTCATAAAAGCACAGAGTAGAATAGTGGTTACCAGAGGTAGGAGAGGGGAGGGAAGGGGAGAAGAGAGAAGGGAGAGGAGAGATTGGCTAAAGGGTACAAAATTACAGTTAGATAGGAGAAATAAGTCCTGATGTTCTATATTGCACAGCAGAGTGACTACAGTTAACAATACTGTATATTTCAAAATAACTAGATGAGAGGATTTTGAAAGTTCTTATTATAAGGAAATGAAAAATATTTGAGGTGATGGATATGACCTAAATATCCTGATTTGATCATTAAACAATGTATGTATGTATCAAAACATCGCACTATACCCCATAAATAAGCACAATTTTATGTGTCAAATAAAAATAAAACTTTTTAGAAAGCCCATTTGCAATAGCATACAAAAATAAAATACTTAGGAATAAATTTAGCCAGGGGGGTGAAAAACTTGTACACTGGAAACTATAAAACATTGCTGAAAGAAATCTGAAAGACCATAAAAATGGAAAAACATTGTAGTTCACAGATTACAAGACTTAATATTATTAAGATGACAATAATCCCCAAACTGATCTACAGATTCATTGAAATTCCTATTAAAATTCTAACTGCCTCTTTTGCAGAAACAGACAAGCTGACCCTAAAATTCATACTGAAATGGAAGGAACCCAAAACAGTTAAGACAATTTTTAAAAAGTAGAACAAAGTTTGAGGAGTCACACTTCCCAATATCAAAACTTACTACAAAGTTTCAGTTACTAAGACTCTCTGGTATTGGAATAATTGTACAGACTGATGAATAGAATTGAGACTATAGAAATAAACCCTCACATTTATGGTATATCAATTTTTGACAAGGATGCTAAGACCATTCGATAGGGAAAGAATAGTCTTTTCAACAAATGATGCAGGGACAACTGGATATCCATATGCAAATTAAATTGGAACCCTACTTCGCACTACATATTAATTTAAAAATAAACTCAAAATGGATCAAAGACTTATATGTAGAAGCAAAAACTATAAAACCCATAAAATATTTCTTGTTGATTTTCCTGAGTTCTAAGTAGATTCTAGTTATCAGCCCTTTATCAGATTTGTAGCATGCAAAAATTTTTTCCCATTCTGTAGGTTGTCTGTTTGCTCTTGTGACAATTTCCTTGGCTGTGCAGAAGCTTTTTAATTTGATCAGGTCCCATTTATTTATTTTGGTTGTTGCTGTGATTGACTTTGGGGTCTTCTTCATAAATTCTTTGCCTAGGCCAATGTCTAGAAGAGTATTTCCAACTTCTTCCTCTAGAATTCTAATAGTTTCATGTCTTAGGTTTAAATCTGTTACTCAGCGTGAGTCGATTTTTGTGAGAGGTGAAAGGTGTGGATCCTGGTTCAGTCTTCTACATGTGGCTATCCAGTTTTCCCAGCACCATTTATTGAATAAGGATTCTTTTCCCCAGTGTATGTTTTTGTCTGCTTTGTCAAAGATTAGGTGGCTATATGAGGATGGTTTTATATCTGGGTTCTCAGTTCTGTTCCACTGGT